>VXBQ01016356.1:0-46726 GCA_013400175.1 Phainopepla nitens
GGGGCGGCGGCGGCGGCGGCGGGAAGTTCTTTCGAAGAGCGAGTTTTTAACCTGCACACTCGGTATGGAAAACGTGAGGGGAATTCAGCCTTTGCTGAAGTAATCAACACTCATAATCGATGATTAGGTGCTGGAAGAGTAATGGAGAGGGGGAAGGGGCTGCAGCACAAGGAGCGGCTGAGGAAAGTTGGAGAGAAGGAGGCTCAGGGAGAGCTCAGAGCCCCTGCCAGGGCCTGAAGGGGCTCCAGGAGAGCTGGAGAGGGACTGGGGACAAGGCATGGAGGGACAGGACACACTGAACCGCTTCTCTGGCGGAGTTAGACGGGATATTGGGAAGGGATTCCTCCCTGTGAGGGTGGTGAGGCTCTGGCACAGGGTGCCCAGAGCAGCTGTGGCTGCCCCTGGATCCCTGGCAGTGTCCAAGGCCAGGCTGGACAGGGCTTGGGGCACCTGGGACAGTGGAAGGTGTCCCTGCCACGGCAGGGGTGTAACGAAATGATCTTTAAGATCTCTTCCAACCCAACCCGTTCCATAATTCCTTAGTTTTTTGTGGTGGAGTGTGGTTGCTGTGAAGGCCCGCAGGGTCAGGACCAGCCCTGGGTTGTTCAGTGTTCTTAGAAATGATCTGGACAAAAAGATGAGTAGAAAGTTACTCAGGTGAGGAGGAAATAGGAGAAACTCTAGGAAACTCCAGAGTGGAGTGAGAGGACTCGGAATGATGGGTGTGCAGATTAAAAAAAAAAAAATTGCACTATATAAAAAAATGAGGTGTTTGTGCTGGTTGTTCCTGCTGAGGATGGAGTGCTTGGAGTTGGGTAATTCCATGAAAATAGCAAATCAGTTTTTCACAATAGGAATCAGAAAAGTCAATCAAATTTTAGAAACTGTTAAGAAATGAAAAAGTAAACAGTAAAAAAAAAAAAAACAAAACCAAGGAAGAGCCTTTCTTGGCTTATTTTTCATGTCTCAGCATCTCTGATCTGCCCCATCTCCAGAAAAAAAAGATGCAACTAGAAAATGTTCCCTAAACATTGCAAGGAACAAAGATTGACTGAATCTGTGATTTAAAAAATTATTTATTAAGGAGAGTGGAGGTGACACAGGTGTATAAAATCCTGTGTTGTGTCTTCCCAAAAAGCAAAGTGAAAAATAAAAATACTTTCCTGTGTAAACCCATTTCTCTTCCGTGAAGGTTTGATGGTTGATGCAAAGTAAGAAAGTCATATAAAATTAATGTGTTTTCCATGGACTGGGAGCATTTCCTGGGAGAGGTTCCCTGCCCTCCATGTGATGGGACATCCCTGTGCTCGCATCCTGCAGACTCAGATGCTTCCCCGGGAACAGCTTTGCCCTAATTAACTTCATAAATACTTTATGATAAATGCTTTTGACTTATTTGCTGTGTGATCTCTAATTAGCTTCTTAAATGCTCCGGCATTGGTTTTTTTGCAAGGTAAAGGTCACTTCCTGGGATGCTGGTGATCAGAAGTGACCCCACAAACAGGGATGTGCTGCACGATCAGGGTGTTTATTTAATCGAGCTGTGGAGCAGAAATCTCTGCCTTGCTTGGCAGGGCAGTTGGTCCAGCAGCAATGATGCTATTTTTATGCCCTCCTTTGGGATTTGCCAGTTGTCCCTTCTGATTATTTTCTGGAACAGAGCTTCAAGAAAAGAAACCTTGCCTGGTATATTTACTATTCCTGGTTTCTGTCTTTTCAGGTTTCTTCATCGCCAGCGGCTACAGAACCAACAAAACCCCGTCCTAAAAAAGGTTTGTTTGAGGATATGATTGTGTTTCTTGGGCAGGTTGGTTTTAAGGTTTCTTCTATGGTGTTTGCAGCTGTCTAGGAGGAAATAAATGTCCTCTGGGAAAAGAGGAGACTGTCTAGACTGTAATTTGCTGAGTACCAGTATTTTTCCAGGGTCTCTGTGAGCTCAGTGCTGTTCCTGGCTGACTGACACAGCCACAGCCTGTATCATGTTTGCTTATAATCTGTGAGACTGTTTGTTTTATTGTGTACTTACTTATGGGGCTGTTAATGAGTTTGGTACTCATTTATCCTCTCAAATAATAATGGGTTTGTTTTGGGTTCTTCAGAATGATGTCTTGGTCTGGAAATAATCTTGGGAAGCAAACACTGTGTCTCGTGGGTTTTTTTTATGTCACATGTTCCAATTATTGAAGTAAAAGTGATACCAAATCGGGCAGGTTGTGAGTTTAATTATTGTTTCTTTGCTTTTGTTTGTTGTTTCTTTTTAATACTGAAAATGTGTTAATTCACTCAGTGCAAATTGTTGTTTTGAAGTCTTAGTTGAATCTGAACTAGAACAGGTACAATTTTTGTTGTTGGTTCAAAATATTTGACCAAATCCTGCTGTTTCTTGAGCGATCTGATAAATTCTTCAGCCTCTCCTTTGCCTCTTTCCCTCATTGTTGAGGCAGGACTTGTCCTGACACACACCATGAGTGTTTCCTTCCCTGTGGCACTGCTCCCCTTCCAGCACAGATCTGGTCACTGCAGAGCTTTTGTGGCTACCTGAGCTGAGCTTTTGGCATGTTTTTTGGTGGATTCTCCTTTCTTGAGTGTGCAGAGGGCTCCATCAGTTCAGATTCTAATTAAGAGTATTTATTTAATCCCAGTGCCAGAAGCAGTCCTCCTGTTCCCTTGCCTTTGCCTACAGGGACCCTCAGCTGGTGAACACAGTCCTTTGGCCATTTTCTGCCCTGCTGTGCCTGTCAGGGTGTTCCTTGGGATGGAGACTGCCTTGGGATAATGCTGGCACTAAAAAGGAGTTTACTGCCAGCTGGGCACTGCAGTGGCAGCCTGCCTGAGTAGGTTCTTTGGGAAGCTGGAAAAGCCACTTTTGGGGAACTCGGGCCAGCCTTGCACAGTCCCAATTCCTGGTAGGAGAATTCCAGCCCTTGAGCAGAGTATGGCTGTCCTGGAGATGGGGCTTGAGGTCTCAGCACAAGCCCAGGCCTCTTTGGTGGCTTGCCCAGGGCTGAGGAGAAGATTGCTGCTGCTTCAGGCCTGCATGCAAGTAAAAATAACTCCCAAATTTACTTTTATCTTGACCCTCAAGTCTTTCAGAGCAAGGATTGCTCTGAAATTACTGTAAATTGGTTACTTTGAGGCAATTAGTCTGACTTCCATGGAGGCACTGATGGGCTCCCTGGTGAGCTATTTCATCTCTATCCTTTCCTATAAAGGTTATGACTCCCATCTCCTCATCCTCCATAACCCCCACCCTGCTCTGCCTGGTTGTGCAAGTCCCATTTATTTGGTGCCTCTGGATCTCCCTTTTATACTGACACAACCCTTGACTGCAAGTAAACTATGATGATTAAAAAAAAAAATCCTCTAGTCTGTGACTTTTGTAATTCTCTTTTCTGTCCAAATTAAGGTAAATTGAGGCATCTCCAGTGCCTGGCACACCTCGGGTCTTTCTGACTGAAATGCCTTCAAAGCCTCTGGGCTTTGCCATTTAATATTTGACTTCAGTGCAGTGGGGAAAGCTGATTTGAGCTGCCTGATCGTTAATCTCTGGGAAATGAGGGCAGCAAAAAGATTTGTACTTGGGAGTGATGTAACAGTGTCCTCTGTGTGTGGGTGGGGGACTGGGGGCATGAAAAAGAGGAGGAGGGAGAACGAAGGGATGTTGGATATGTTTTTGTGGAATTTGGCAGGAAAGAGCAGCATCTTTTTTTCCCATGACAGCTGTTTTGTTTTTTTTTTAATATGTAGAGCCTCTTAATTAAATATCTCATCCCATTTTAGTTTGGCTGAGGAGAATTACCATGAACTTTAGGAGCCAGGCTACATCAGTGCTGTTTGAACAGAAGAGTGCTTCTAAACTTATTTTAAACTGACATTTTAAACATTGAATGGCCACTTTCTGTTACAGCAAATTGCCTTCTTATATTTGCATTGTGTTTTCAAGCAGGATAAAGCGTTGGAGTCAATATTTTCTCTGGCAAAAGAGATCCTGAACTCTATCAACATTAGCACAAACAGGTCTGTGAAATGCAGAGACATGGGAACAGTGTGGTGTGGGCAATTTGTGCCCAAATGGAGCAATAATGGATGATGTGGTTGCACACAGGTGTAGCACAGTGGGACCATGTCATTGCTGAGGCCCTGTGTTAACCATCACAGTGCTGCATTCAGCCTCTTCAGCTGGTCTGTGTTTGTCCTGGGCAGGAGTGAGGTATTAAATGTGTGTTTCTGAGACTGGAGTCTCAAATTTGCCATAAACCATTGGAATGACAAAATGCATACCTGAGGTATGCAGCTTTAACCAGAAGGCCACGTTTTCAGGGGTGCAGGTCTGAATACATTGGATATATTGAACCTGAATTGAGTAGCTTCCTCTCACTGTTCCTTTCCTCCTGTGATCCTGAAAGGATCCTCCATTTCTTCTGTGAGGCAGGAAAAGGTGGAACCTACAAGCAGTGTTCAGCAGCTGGATTGTATGGCTCTGAGAATGATAATGTTGAGTTTGGAGGTGGAATTTGCTGATCCATCCTGTGGCTGTTGGGCTGCCAAAGCCCAAAAGTTGGGATTTGGGAGAGTGTGGCTTGCAGGGAGGCCAGCCCTGAGGGAAGAGGATGAGTGTTGAGCAGGGGTGAAGGAGGTGTAAAGGTTCTGGAGCAGGTGATGCTGACGGGGTCAGGTTTGACATTTCTGCATGCAGAGATCCGAATTAACAGCATGGCTGGAGGCAACTCCCTCCAAGCATCCTGTGGCCACTGGTGACAGTCATCCCTCAGCAGCTGACACAGGAGCAGCATTCATTGTTTTGTCCTTTATCCCCTGTTGGGAGAGCTGCTCCCAAAATCAGCTCCCTTTGTTGCTCCGTCAAGATCCATAACTCTCCCTGTGTTGGTCCCCAAGCAACTGAGGGTGGAATAAAGGGAGCTCTGTTCCTTGAAGTGATAAGGAGTTCATGTCAGTCTGCTGAGGTGGGGTTTTAATCCCCCTCCTGCATTTTAAATTAATCAGGTATTTTCCTAAATGCTTTACTGGTTTGGAATTGAGATAGGCTGTCTCCCATCTTCCCACTCTCTTTTTCCCACGCAGGCAAATCAAATAATTTTATAGGATCTGATAGTACTGGAGTGGAGAAGTGCTTTTACCAGCTTGTATTGTTGATTTTTATGGATCATAACTTGAATTTATTTCCCTTTATTGTGAAAAAAATGTTGAGAAAGTAAGTTCTGAGCTCGTGTTTGTCTAATAACAGTTCAGAGGTTAATGGGACAATTTTAAATGCATTTGGATTTCTCATGAATATGAGACCTCAGACTTTCTGAGATGCACTGATGGTATTTTAATGACAAGGTAGAGCCCTAAACATGTACATAGTATAATAAACTCACTGAAGCAAAATGGATTTCACTTGAACCACTGGGAAGAACTTGTCCTAAAAATCCATTAACCTGTCAAGAATGAGAGTTCTGAATTGTCATCAACCACCTCTACTCTTACCACAGGAAGGGTCAGGTAGATAATTTTCAAAATGAAGACCCTGTAAAACTGTTAGCAGAGATCAGCTGTTCTCCCAGGCCTGGGCATTGGGGTATTTTTTGGATGCTTTGTAGGTATGTTTTTTCTAGGGTTTGAAGCAAGGAATTAACTGTGACCTTTGGCAGAGTGCTCTGGCTTTTGTTGCTTTCCATTTATCAACCACAAGCTTGGCCTAATATCCAGTGACAGGTTTTGGATGCTGCAGGCTTTTGATTAACAAAACATTTGGAGACATGAAATGAAAAGTATCATATAAATGGATATATTGCAATGCACTGCTTGGCCTGTTGGGTGGTGGCTCTGGTTAGGAAGTGCCAGTGACAATAAACAATCTCCCAGTGTGGCTCTTAGGTAATAAATAATGCTCAGATGATGCAGAAATAGGTAAGGGGCTTGAGCTGTCCTGTCTCTCTCTGGGTGGCTCCTGCTTGCCCACATGAACCAGTGGGGATGCCTCCTGCTCCTGCAGATGTTTTAAGGGATTTTGTGAGTATTTAATCTGAAGAGCAGGAACTCTCTACCCCGTGGAGTCGATTCCATGCACTTGCAGTGCTGATCATTTCTGAATTTCTGATACAGTTTCTTAAATCAATATAAATCCATTCTTTGAGCTGGCTTCAAAGCTGCCTTTGAACTTGTAAGAGTGAAGCTGCCTGAGAAATCCAGATAAAAACAACCCTCTTGAGTTAAATTAATTAATACTTCTGAGTGTGTCAGGAAGAAAAGGCCTTAGTGGGAATGGTTGGAGGGAGCCAATCCAGCCCTTATCTGTCCATACCCACTCGCTTCCATTTGGCCACGTGCAAGCCAAGATCTTTTAGTCCATTTGAACCCCCAACCTTGTGGGAAGAAATTGGTTCCTAAATAAGCTACATTAGTTGGTAATTACATCATTGTTTTATGTAAGAGACTTGGGTATTTCCATCTCAGCGATAAGTGGGGAGCAGTGAGTGCTGTGTGTGATGCTCAGGATCTGATGCAGCTGCTGATTTTGAGTAGTGAGATTAAAAAAATGGATTATCATTTCTGGGTAATTAAATTCTATAATATCCTTCACTTCATCCTCCTCTCCCCAAAATAACAGCCCAGTAATCCCTGCACTGCAAAGAAATGGTACTATTTAAATTGGAATGTGCTAGCACAGCTCTGCCCTCTTGTGTGTGTACATTAATATCTGTGCTGATGGAAGCAGGGAATCCTTTGCAGGCAGCACAACAGGGAACATTTTAATGCCAGTTTTTAAAATAGGTAAATTAATTTTTTGAAGCTTCTTTGAAAGTCTTTGGTGCCAGGCAAGTTTCTCTTGATTTTAAAGCCTTCGGCTGCAGTTTGTTGGCGTGCTGCGTACAGATAAAATGGCATCTCCTGGTGGGAATTTAAAAATAATCCTGTAAAAATAGCAAGTAACAAATTTAGGAAGGGTGGGATTCATCTCTCTGCATTGAGATGTCTCTGATGCAGAAGAAGTCTCTGCAGATCCCCCATGCTCCACGTTTAGTCAGTGGAAAGGGCATTTGTGCCATCCCCTGACCTCTCTCAGCCACCTGTGCTGGGATGAATCCCTTCCTAAGGATGCCTGTTCCTCTCCTTTCCCTTGGAGACAGCCCAAGGCAGGTCACTCATATCTTCATTTTCAGACACTTGAAGGAGATGCAGCTCACTCAAGATTGAGAATTCCCAATGTCTGTGCAGCTGGAATTTGAGCATCTGACTCTTTAGTGACATAATCTCCTGTTGCATTTAGTCCAGCTCTCCTACAGCATCTGTGGCACAGGAATGATGGGACATGTTTACCAAGGAGCAGCCACTGAGGGCTTTTTGAATTAAAAAAAAAAAATTCTCCATTCACTCCTTGCAGGGCCTGTCCCCTTCACTGCCAACACTTCCAGCTGCATGACACACACTGCAAGTCCTGGGATTTTGTCACTGGTTTATTCATAATTCTCAACAATTTCATTCCCTGCCTCACTGTGATTCATTTTTATACTTCTAATTAGAAGGAGGCAGAGTGTGCTTCTGTGACTGTGTAATTAAAGATTATATCATTAACACATTTGTGCAGTAGGGAAGAGTGAAGGTGCACAGGCAAAAATGTTCATCCTGGGATAGACTGGGATTTCCCACCTGGAAAACTTCATCCTGAGGCAGTGAGGCTGGAAGAACTCAAACTATAGGGTCTTGTAGTAGGGAGTATTGAAATGTTTGCAAGATCAGCTTCTGGGTTTTTTTGTGTGTGTATATATCTATGTTCTTATAATATTCCTTCAATATAACATTCTTTGGCAGTGGATGAACTGAGGACAGGTTCTAGGTTGCTGTTCCTTTTGGAGTGGGAAGTTTCAAAGACTGACATGGCTGGATTGTGGTCCTCTCCATGCTGGAATTTTATTTTGTTTTCTAAAGGAAAAGCTTTTCTTACAAATGCTTTATAACGATTTTAGTTTCAATTTCCATGTAAAATACCTCATGCTGTAGACAGAAAAAGACTAAGCATAGGAATTAAAGCCAAAGGAAGGATTAGACTGGAAATCCCCAAACTACTTTGCTCCTGATGCTGGAATTAATGAGAAGCTGGTTATTTTGGGAATGCCTGCAGCCACTTGGTGAGGGAATATCTCCCATCCCAGTGTTGCTGTGGGAGGAGACAGGAGCCTGCAGTGAGTATCTCAGACCACCTCTGCTGTTCATAAAGCATTTTATTGCCATGCCTTTGCAATGGTGTGCTCTGCTGCCCAAATTTGGGAACAGCATTGGCAAACAGACACCTGGACAGAGCTCAGACTCCACCTTGCCTGCAAAAGCACAAGGCATCAAGCAGGACAGGGTTTAAACAGAGAAGATAAGAGCTGGGATGTCATGCCAGGGCTTGGATCCTAGAGTGTCTCCAAGTGTGGTGTCTGCATCCTCAGGGACTTAAGAACCAACATGTAAAGTAGCCTTTTTTTTGGTTTTTACCCTATTTTTTGGTTTTCCTCTGTTCTGAGCACATCTCTGCTCGGCAGTCAGCGCTGATGGTCAAAATTGGCTCGTGCAGAGCAAACAGACTTTCAGTCCTCATTTTCCAGAAAGACTATACTTTTTCAAATTTCTTTTTAAAGGCATTTGTTACTAAATTTCTCTCCAGTATTATTTGTTTGAATCAAATTTTAGATTTGAATTGAGCATTGTCAGGCCTGAATTAAACTTTTTGTGGAGTAATAACCAGGATCATGTACTTGTGTTAATGTGTGTAAATCTCATCCCCCCCAGATGGATTCAGGACTGCACAGTGGTTTCTCACCAGCCTCCTACTGCTAATTTCCCAGTGACCAAACTGGTTCTGCCCCTGGGAACCTCACTGTCACTGGGAGGTCCAGAGGGATGACAAAAGTATCTTTATTTACAGATCATTCCACTGCACCTTAAGGTTGAACTTGAGCAGCCTGTAGTAGAAGACAAATAATTGAATAAATTAGTTCTATTTATATGGCAAATTAATTGAATAATCAGTGTATTTATTTCATCAATGAAACTATCTTTCTTTGGAGTAACTCAGAACTGTAAATGTCTTAAATGAGAAAAAAACCCCAAATCTGAACAAGCAACTCCGTGAGATTTATGCAGTGCAAAGTAGCAAGAGAAAATGCCCTTTTTTTTTCCCCATGCCCTGGAGTATAAATCAGATTTAAGCTACAATTTTGAAGTCTTTCATCCATCCTTGGCTAATTTTCCTGCAGGGGGAGGTGGAGAGTCAGAAATGTTGCTTTTTTGTTGTTGTTTAAACCGCTGTTTTCCAGCCCCGGCTGCGCCTCGTGGAGCTATTAAACCGCGGGAGGCAGCTCCGGGGATGAGTTACGGCTCTCGCCAGCGCCGGGCTCTGGGCGATGAGTTTTATTAACCCCAGCTGACTGTGAATAACGAGCAACCACACGGCTTTAGGGCTTGATTTAAAGGTGTTCCAGCAACAATTTGCACACGGGAAAACAGAGGGAAGAGGGATTAAACGGAGAACAGCTGCGGTGTAAAGCTGGTCATTTTTTTTGTTGTTGTTTATATATCCATTTTAGAGGGATTTGTGCATACAAACACCTCTATTCTCACATATATTCACTCACACATGGTGAGTGAAATACAGCTCGTAGAGCCTCTTCTGAGTGCTGGGTTTTGGGGTTATTTTTCATTATTGCTGAGTTTTGAATCCATTAACGGCTCCATATTCAAGCTCCAAGGATGGATCTGGGCGTAGGAAGAGCAGTGTTCCTGTGCTAGTTTTCTGTCAAAGCTCTAATGTATTTATACTGCTACAGTAAAAGAATCTGAGGAAGGAAGAGGATTTCTTGTTAAATTTGGCTCTGCTAGAAATTTGTAGGATGCTCCTCTCACACCAAGGCAGTCTGTTAGTTTGAAATCTCGATAAGAAGATTGATATTAGAACTTACAAATGCTTTCTATTCAATATCACACCTTGTTTTGGAAAATGCAATTCCCTGCAGGGCTGTGTTGTTCTGTAGAAGCTCTCTGAGTGTGTGCCCTATTATTTTAATGTTATTTTTGCCCAGAAGATGCTCATCCCCTCCCTGACACTGGATTTACAATTTAGTGGAATTCCTGGTGTTGGCAGCTTGTGAAGCTCAAGGCAAAAAGGAGCCAGGCACAGATGGGCTCATCCTCCCTCTCCATGTTTATTTTGCATGGATAGGAGAGCACGGAGCTGTAACCACAGCTATGCCTGAGCCTTCCCCAAGCTCTGGGAGTGGAAATAATGGTAATCTTGGCAATAATGTCAGCACAGGCCCACCCGAGGCTGGGCTGGGAGTGCAGGATGGGTTCTGCAGACCATTCCACGTGCTGCCTCTCAGGTGTGGGTGCTTGTCTTTATGCCCTTGGGAGTTTGCCCTTAAGGCAATGACCAGAATTACTTGGAAATGGGGGATGAATCTCCAAACCCATCCAATCCTGCTGCTGTGTGTCCCAGCCAGCCTTGCCTGATGGTGGGAGCTGATCACCTGCATCTCTCTGGCTTTGCCACAGCCCAGCTTCTGGCTTAGATTGCTTCAGAGCAAGGTGCAGTGGTTTTAAACTGCCAGAGGGCAGGGCTAGATGGGATATTGGGAAGAAATTCCTGGCTGTGAGGGTGGTGAGGCCCTGGCACAGGGTGCCCAGAGCAGCTGTGGCTGCCCCTGGATCCCTGGCAGTGTCCAAGGCCAGGTTGGACAGGGCTTGGAGCAGCCTGGGACAGGGGAAGGTGTCCCTGCCCATGGCAGAGGGTGGGACTTGATTATCTTTAAGGTCCTTCCAACCCAAACTGTCCTGTGATTCTAAGATTCACTTTATGGAATTCTTTTGTGCTTCTGCTACCTCAATATCAAAATGTCACAATAGAGAATTGAGGCACTGCCTGGGTGTTTGTTAGTTTTGAAAATATCTCTGTTCTTGGATGATGCTGTTTTGCAACATGGAATTTTGAATTAGAATTTGCCAAGGGACAGCTGAATCCTTTTGAAAAACCTTTCCCACATACGTGGTGCCTACCACAGTGGATCTGGACTGTGGCTCATGAAGCTACTGCAGAATAAAAAAATTAAAAATACTTCAATTTAACTGCCTTTGCAAAGCTCTTGTGTCCTCTCCTTGTGCTATAATGTGTGCTTTATTGGGGATTTTGGGCAATAACATGTTCTTCTTTGTGTCTTCTTGAGTCTTTTGCCCCTTTGCTGCTCTTGTTGAGGTTGCTGCAGGTTGGGTTCAGAGTTGGAAGGGGTGAAATGGGGCTTGGACCCTTTCCAGTAATCTGGATTGGAAGGAGGGCTGGGCTCTGAACTGTTTTTTTCCCCTCTGAGATGACTAAAATGTGGTTTTGAGCCACTTCTTGCTGCTGGTGCTTTAGCAATCATTTTCCCCACAAAATCTCATAAGAGCTTCTGGGGCCTTCCCCCCCCTCTTCTTTTTACAGCAATTTAAAGCCTTTTTATTAAATCTAAACCTCACTGTTTGATAGTTCATCCCTAAGCTATAATTACCCAATATGAAGATGGAAGCACAAAATAATTTCCTAGGGAGGTTTACACAAAAGGGAATAACTCATTATTATTTTTTTCAGTCCTTTGAGAAAATCTATAAGAGGATGAATAAAGGGGAAGAGTGATGATAGAGCAGCACAGATAGAAACCTGATGATCTTACTCTGATTCTGGCAGGGTTTCTGCTCCAGTGGCTTCCTTAAAGGAGCATTGTCAGAAAGAAAAATCACATTGCTGCAAGTGGCTCGTGCAATCAATCACAGGCCAGCGAGGGAATCAGATGGATTCCCTTTTGAATTCAATCAAAACACACTTCAAAGGCATTTAATCATATATTTGGTGCCTGACTCCCTGGCACAGGACTTTTGTAGTCCCACAAAAGAGAGGCCAGAAGACAATTATGCAAGTTATAAACTCTTTTTGATGTAGATACCAAGTTCTTTGATGATTGTGTTTTTCTGGCCTGGCCCTTGGGCAGATTGATTTACAGCAAATAATGGCTTTTTGTTTCTTCACTGCTAGAAGGATGTAAACTACTCTTTCCCAACCTGTGCCTGTGCAGTGCCTGGACCGTTGCTAGAGGTGACAAAGAAAAGCGTGCCTTCATGCAGCAGTGACATAGGAGAAACTCCTGAAGGTCCTTATATTGAAGAAAGTGTTTTATTCTCTTTCTCTGGAGCTAGAGACCCAAACAGCCAGGCATTTGTATTTCCATTTTCTTCAGGAGAATGCAGTGACCCGTTGCACTGTGACAGCCCTTATCAGCAGGCTGGGGGAGCAAACCTGAGGGAGATAAATGCACCAGGAGCAGGTATGCACTGCTTTGTGGGAAAGCAGAAATGCAGATTAAGATGGTTGTGCCTCTGGAGAGGTGTAGAAGTAATTTCTGTTAATTCTTTCTGCATCTGAATAGAGCATAGAGCCTGGTAATAATCCTTTGCTTCCCACAGCCATTTTCGGGGGGATCAGATAGGTTCCTGTGCCAAATTTAAACATGAATTTACAGATAGATTTTGAAAAACATGAGAATTGTTTGCCTGCTTTCAATTTGCTTGTCTTAGGGAGTAAGAAGAAAAAAAAGCAGTTTGTGTCTCCTCAGTCAGCCCTGTTGCTATTTCCAAATGACTTTTAGGAGCCTGAAACCTCCCTGTGTTTTCCCAATGGCACAGAGTCATCCTCAGCTCAGTGTAAAGCAGAGCTGCTTTTTCTGCAGCTGTGAGCGGTGCTCACTCCTGGGCTCATGGTGCCTTTTGATTTCTCCATTTTCTCTCCATCCCAGCACCTTTAGGCAACTCCTTGGGTTTTTCCCTTTCCCTTTGCAGCCTGATGTTCTGCTCTGTTCTCTGTCTGATGTTCATCATTTCTTCCTTCCCATCCCTGTTCCCAGCAGGCGTTTCCATGGTGTAGGAGTGGAGTATAACATCCTCCTTGTCTCCTAAGTGTGAAAAAGCTCTTTCCTTCAGGAATTAAACAACCAATCCTCCATCCCCTCTCCGTCTTACTCTCTGGGTAAGGTGTCTTACCTTAGCCCACAACACTGGTGGATATTTTAACCTTTAATGGTACTTTTTCTTTTTGCCCTCTCAGTAAGGCATGAACAGATGGTTGGAGACCTGGTGGGGCGTGTCTGGAGATCTTTTGATTATTTCCTATTTCAGACAGCTGCAGGATTTTCTAATTTGAGGCTGTATTAATAAGCACAAAATGGTGAAGGACACTTCAGTTTTGACTGTTAGTGGAATGTTGATGGTACATAGGGTTTGCAGTGTCTGTCCTTAAATCCATTCTTAGAGAAGAAGGTGGGAAGTGCCCAGGTGTGTCAGGTTTGGTGTTTTATGTCAGATAGTGGCTCCAGGAGATGCCAGGCAGGAAGGGCACACAAGTCCAGCTGCTTTTATAGATCTAATTCCTCCAACCAGTGTTGGTGTTAAACTAAAATGTGTGTGTGTGGAGCTGTTTACTCCAGGATCTGCTCTGGGAGGAGCCGATGCCTCAAGTCTTTTAGAATCCCAGACTGGTTTGGGTTGGAAAGGACCTTAAAGCCCATCTGATCCCACCTGCCATGGGCAGGGACACTTTCCACTGGACCAGGGTGCTCCAAGCCCTTTCCAGCCTGGCCTTGGACACTTCCAGGGATGGGGCAGAGCATTTCCAGCATCCCCAGGTGCTGTGTTTCTGTTACACCCAGGCACCGGTAATAACCTACACAGGGAAGTAATTACACAGTGTCAGTGAATTAGGTAGCCCCTGAATGGGCTTCAGATCTGAAATAGAGGGGTTTCAATCCATTTGTGGCTATTTAGGCAGCCCCTTGACTCTTCCCTTCATCCTTTCACTCTGAGAAGGACAAATGGCAAACATAAAGCCATCAGAAATCAATTCATCTGATCTGGGAACGCACTTATTAAAGTGCCTTACTGACAAAGATCCAGATACTCCACAGCAGAGCAGAATTCAGGAACATTTGGATCCCTCATCTGTGCATTTCTGTCAGTTTAGCCTGTTTGGATTACTCTTTTGTTTGGATTACTTCTTTGTTTGGATTACTCTTTTGTGTGTTTGGATTACTTTTTTGTTTGGACTTCGAGCTTTCTATTTATTTTAGGGTGGTTGAACCTTCTTTAGAAGATATTTGACCTTGAATTGCTGGTGTGCACATTTAATTCTCAGCTCTAATATAAATCTAGGTGGATATTCTGGAATTTAAGAAAGAAAAACCAAGAAAATGAGAATGGCTTTGTGAAATGTTTTCCAAATTCAACAGCTGAAGGATGTTGGATTTAGGAGCTCTCAGTGAAACTGGACTTGATGGTGGGTTGTGGGGGAGAGCCTGGTGTGCTCCAGAGGCGATTAAAGCTCAGCCATCCCAAAAGATAATTACACTTGGCACCTGCCTGCCGACGAGAGGCAGCCCTTGCCCCTGCAGGGTTTCTTCGTGCTACCTCTGAGGGCAGAGGGGCCCTCGGGCTCCCCGGGCTCACCTCCTGCTCGGTGCTGCCGGAGCCGAGCCGGTGTGTCCGGGGCTGCTCCGAGGGGCTGGAGAAGCTGTGCCCGTGCTGTGCCCGTGCTGTGCCCGTGCTGTCCCCGTGCTGTGCCCGTGCTGTGCCCGTGCTGTCCCCGTGCTGTCCCCCAGCTCTGCCCCAGCCCCAGCCTGGCTTTGCCTCCGCGCTCCTGTCACAATATTGACTTGCAAACTCGGAGCTTTTGGGCCGGTTGCTATGGTTACCCCTCGGAACGGAGACTCCAGTCCCAGGCAATACATTCCCAGCCTTAATGAAATGCACAGCAGTGTGTTCAGCTTGTAAAGCCGACGTGGGTATCGCTAAGCAACATCCATCCGTGATTTGCCGTAATTACTGCTGCGAGCTCCGCACCATTGAAGTGCTGGAGCACAAGGCTTCCTCCTCCTCTGCATCAAATGTTTTTCTGCAGTAGCTTCGCAGTCTCTCAGACCTGTGATATTTCATAGTCCCTTCACAGTTTCAAAGAACTAAGTCTAACCTCTTTAAATTATTCACACCTTCAGACCCCATCTCTCCAATCTCCTTTTGTGTGTATCGCCTGTTTCCGGCTCATTCAGTCCCAGAAATTTATCTTAAAGACCTTTGATTCTTTTGCCCTAGATTCAAAATGTGAATCCAACTAATTTCCTCCAAGCTGCTTCTTGTGTACTTGAAAAGATCCAATTCCTCCAGCCAGTGTTGGTGTTGAATTAAAATATGTGTGTGTGGAGCTGTTTACTCCAGCATCTGCTCTAGGAGGAGCCGATGCCTAAAGTCTTTTAGAAACCCAGACTGGTTTGGGTTGGAAAGGACCTTAAAAGCCATCTTGTTCCAACCCTCTGCCATGGGCAAGGACACCTTCCAGTAGAGCAGGTGGAAGTTTTCTGCTTAGAGTTTTTGTTTAGTGTCTATCCTGAACAAGATGTTTTATCCACCGGTTTGAGAAGTAGAATCAAACCAGACCCTGGTTAGAAGTCTACACTCCAGCCTTCAAGTCAAATCATTAATTGCAATTTCAGTTTGCCTTCTGCAGGCAGTTGGGGTGGTTGGGAATATCCCCCCCGGATTCCTTGCTGCTCAGTCTGATTCCTTGTGTTCTGTGAATGTTTTCCATGCACAGCACCAGAGCTGCCAGTCCTAGAGAGGAGGAACTGGTTGATTTATCTGCTCTACGTCCGCAGAGACTACGAGGAGTGTAAGGTAAGAGCTGCCCTTCAGAATGTGGGAATTTATTTTACTGGTGTCATGAAAAAACAGTTTTCTTGACAGTTTCCAAACCACCCTCTTTCCTAACTTCTTTTGGAATAAGGGGAACAAGAGAAAACACAAGTAAAATGAGTCCAGTGTTCTCCAATCCTTGGCTACCTTCAGGATCTGAGAGTGCAGCTCTCTGGAGCAGTCTGTGAGCTCAGGATGTCACTGGAGGGGGAAAGTGGGAAGAACTGCCAACCTTTGTTGTTCAAAGTGATGGATAGGGATTTTCCAAACTGATAATAGCCCATTTCCACAGTGCAGGTTTCTCAATGGTACTGCAGAGACACTATGAAAACACTTCACTTGAGGGGAACATTACCAGCAAATGTAAATAAAAAATATCCTGGTTACTCTCGAGCAAAATTCTTTCATTTTACACATGATCCATGGCATGCTCTAATTCATCTTGGGCTTGGTGAGTAGTGTGGAACTGGTTGTTTGGGATTATAATAGTAAGTGGACTAAGTAAATGGCAAATTATTATTTAACGGTGTGTTTTTCTGATAAAATGAACACAAGAAGATGATACACCCATAGGCAGGAGGAGGAGACAAGAGTTGCCATTCTGATTCTGGCATGTGCAGCAAAGATCTGAAAAGATTTTTTGGCTTCTGAAACACCAGGTTGGTCAGGACTTGCCTCTGCTGGAGAGGTCCTGGGAGTGCTTAGGAAATGGGCAGGCTGGAGGAATTTCATTTAGCTCTTAATTAACAGAGCCAGGGAGTTGTATCATTACAGTAATTTCCTCTCAGATCTTGGTTGCATAGATAAAAACACAAGCTGGACTAGCCCTCAAAGCAGAAAATTGTTTCCCTTTTTTGTTGTCTGACTGGAATTTCTTGGTGTGATTCTGTGTGTTGATTGTTTCTGTGATGGGATGTGGAATCACAGAGTACAGAAAAGAAAAATGTGTGCAGCTCAGGAAACCAGAGAAAATAACAAATGGATGATACAAGGGCAGCACGGATGACTCCATGTCTTCATCAGTCATGGAAGCAAGGAAATAGTGGGGGGAAATCAACAAAAGACAGCTAATAAGTACTCCTCTGCTTGGCAAGCCAGCTTTCCTGTTCCTCAGAGCTTACAAAACAGTGTTTTTGCAGTAAAACTGGATTCCAGGACAGTTTGGGCGTTGTTAAAATCCATTAGTTTAGTCTCAGTAAGAAACAAGTGACCTGTCGTGTTAATTAATTTTGATCTTTCCCGCTCAGTGCTTTGAAATGCTCCCTCTCTAACACAGTTTTAAAATCTCCCATAGTTTTCAGTGAACTAAAAGGCCATTAAAAACTGTTTATTTACTCACATCAATTCCCCAAAGTGAAGGCATTAAAGTGATTTTGATCCTTTCAATGCTGCTTGAGCAAGGTGCCAGGCAGACATCCCCGAGAGTCTGCAGCTGCAGCATCCCCTGGGATGACACAGACACTGGTTGGTTTCCTGCCAGTTGTGTCTAAATTCTGTCATCAGCACCTTAAATAAACTTGAGGAGGGGGAAATCTGGGATTAGAGATCATATTCCTCAGCTGAGGGCCTTTTGCTGTGGGACTTTTTAGGGTTTATAGAATTAACCAGATTTCTCTAAAAGATAGCTCTCTATTGCCCTCTCTTGCTCTGAGAATCCAGGCTTATGTAGATGGAACAATCCAGAGTATCCAGGATGAGGAGATGTTGGCTATTTCTGACTACAGTTTTTATAATCATGCACTTTGTAAAGAGTTACATAGATAAATTAGCAGGTACAGGTGAGGGAAGAGCAGCTCAGGCCTGTTCTTCTATTTCCTTCCTCTCTTTACGAGTGAGGGTTGTCAATCAGAACTTTCCTTCTTCTCAATAATAACTTCTCAGTTAATACCTTCTCAAGAATAACTTTCTCAATAACAGTTTTCCTCCCAGGTGCTCTATTTGAGGTTCAGTTTTCAGGTCCTTCTCTTCTGTTCCTCTCAGAGGCAGGGGATGCTGGTACTGACCCTGCACATCTGAAATGCCAGATGAGCACCAGGTCACTGCTCACCCAGAAGTTATGCTTACCCCCTGTATCTCTTCCACTTCTGCACAAAAGAGGAGTCTCAGAGCAGAAATTAGGCTCTTGATTTTCATCCTCCCAAAGGTAGGACCAGTTGTGACCATGGAATATAACCAAGCTGCAGCCACCCCACCCCAGACTAAGAGCTGCATGGTTGCAGCCAGCAAGAATTTACATTTTCATCAGGTTTTTTTTTTTTCCTGGTTCACTCCTCATTTGTTCTTTTGGCTTTCATTGACTCAGCTGCAATTGTTCCAGTTCAATTTATTTCTTCACAAAGGGCCTGGAGTAGATACCCTTATCAGCAGAAGATGCTTTCAGAGATGCCTCCTGGTGTTTTCCCCAGGTAGTATCTAATTTTCTTTGGGAATAGGAATGAACAGAGGAATCCTAAAAGGGCCAGGGTGTTCCTGGCACAGAGCTGTGTCGTGTGCAGTGTGTGGTCATCCCAGTCATGCTCCAGTGCCCTTCTTAGAGGTGGGGTTGTGGTTTTTGTGACTGGAACCAAATCTCTGGAATCAGCTTTGTTAAAATGATGTGAGTTTACAATTTTGTCCTTCCAGGCTGTCATCAAAGAGCAGCTCCAGGAGTCCCAAGGGCTCTGTGAATACGCTGTCTATGTTCAAGGTATGTCTGAAAATCTTTTTGCTAAAGCAAGTCACCCCTGCTTTGAGATACAGAGAGCAATACAGGGGATAGGTGAGGGCAACGTAGAATTATTATGTCAAAAATACTTTTTTCCCCTCTGCTTGGTCCATTTAGTTTTGAAATTTGGGACTTTCACATGAAATGGGCAGATTCGATGTCCTGTTTTCTCTGTATTTGTCATCAGTTCTTCTTTGGGTTACAGGCCCCTGGCCTTCAGTGTGTTGGTGTGTGTTTGATTCTGTTACATGATTCTGCATGTTTTCTGTTTGTTACCCACCCCAGGTGAGCATTGTCTCACTCCTTGCTCTAGGGATGGTATTCCTCTTCCTGCCCTGCCCTCTGGTCCCTAAAAAATGTCTCCTGAAATGTGGCATTCCAGTTCCAAGTGCCATGGTGTGGGACAGTGGAGATTTGCTGGCAGGGACATACTGCAACCTGGAGAGGCTGGGGAGGGGAGAAATCCAGACTGCATCTGTACAAGCAACTGCCCAAGGTTTAAAGCTTAAAGCTTTTGTTGTGACCCCTGAGTTTCTCCAGGCACACAGAGTCTTCAGACACAAACTGTGGGTGCTGCAGGAGGGGGAAGCACCAGAGGAGCATTGATGTGATAAATCTGTGCTCCCCCTTCTTTCCCTGCTGTCAGAGGCACGTTTTCCTGCTGAAATGGATTCATTTGCCTGCTCTATATTGTCTTTCAGCTTTGATATTTCGCTTGGAGGGGAAAATTCAAGAATCTCTTGAACTTTTCCAGACATGTTCCATTCTGAACCCTCGAAGCGCTGACAACCTCAAGCAGGTGGCACGATCCCTGTGAGTGGTGTTTTATTTATTGTTTCTCTTGGATGTGCCACCCAGGACCTTCCATGCTTTGTTTTTCTCTTAGGCTGCTTAATTCCAGACATGTTTCCTCCTTATCAACACTTGGCTTGGCTTTTCAGAAGCGTGGGTTGTTCTTTAAGCAGAATCTCTGTTGTCTGCCTGGCTGCTGTTGTGTTTTCCTTTTCTTTGGGCTTCAGGCAGAAAGGTAATACTGATTTCAGGGTCCAGAGCTACCTGAGCTGGGCAGACTTGCCCTACAGAGCCTCTTCTGTTGCTGAATGTTGTGTTAGGGCACCTGTCTCTTTCGTTGGAGACAAAAGCAGGCTGCAGAGCGTGGGCGTTCATTCCTTACATCCTCAGTAGTGCCAGGATGGATGACCTTGGTCCTGAGAGGGAGCAGTGCTGAGACTGTAAACTTCTCCAGCAGATCTCTGGATATACAGCAAATGGGATCATTTCTCACTGGCAAAGGTGATAGTGGCTGCACAACAGGGTCTGCAAACAGGAAAGACAAAAGAATTGCAATCCTTTTGCAGGTTTCTCCTGGGGAAGCATAAGGCAGCCATCGAAGTGTACAATGAAGCAGCCAAACTCGATGAGAAGGACTGGGTGAGTGTTCAGGGAGTTGCAGATCCTTGTAATGGCTGCAAACTTGTCCCAAGCCAAGGTGAGCTCACACTGCCTGTGGTCTGAGCCTGTTTTGGATCACAGGAGCCAAATCCCTGGCTTGGGGCACAGAGAATCGAGCAACGCGTTGCACTTTGCCAAGGATCAGTTTTAGCATAACCACATCTGTACTTTAAAGGAAGTATGGGGAGAGTTTTGGAAACCTCAGTTATTAAAACTTGCTTGAGTAATTGGGAAAGCTTTTGTAATGCAAAACCTCATTGAAAATATAGGAGCAGTGATTAAATTCGCTCTTCTGTATAAAAAAAGAGAGAAGAAAGAGCATTGCAAAGGGAAAGGTGTGACAGTGGGTGAGGGAGAGGCCATGCCTTGCAGCCTTCTGTAGGTGCCTGTTTTGCCTGCAGAAGTGTTTCTAAAGTAGGCTTGCAATATGTGAGCTCATTCCTTTGTTTCTCAGTATATCTGAAATTCAGGATACGAGGATAGCTGTGGTGCCATTGAAACCACCCTGTGCCAGACAACTCAGAAACCTTTTGTATCACGAGTCTTTTTTTCCACCTGCATTTCCAGTGCTTGGCATGCCTGTAACCCTGTTTACAGCCCAGCAGGCAGATGCCAGTGGGTATTTTGATTAGTTATTCCCCATTCCTGGCTCAGCACTGGAAGCAGAATCAGGCTGTGCTCTTCCTTCATTCTACAGTGCACAGCAGCCTGGAGTCACTGATTCAGTTCTGCACAGCTGGAGAGGCTGCATGGAGGAAAACAGGCTGATGGGGAAGTAAGACAGTTTCCTATGAAAGGTCAAGGCTGTCTAAGCTGATGAATCAGTGAAATGCTCACCAGAATAAAATAAGGAATTGGGAGGACCTTGCTTTTCATGGATGTGCTGGGGTGGGGAAGGTGCCTTGTGTGTTAAACTGTGGATGAGGGATTAGGGCCATGGATGCTCCCTACAGTGTCACCAGGGCGTTTTGGATCCCTAAGGGCTCTTCCTACCCTGTGCAAAATTATTTAGGATGCTGGAGGGATATCAGATATTCCAGTGCTCGACTTGTATTTTGGAAAATTAGGCACATTTTCCAGTTTTGTCCAGCTGTGTTGGACACTGTGCACATCCTACTGATGTACAGCCAGACTGAGTCACCCATGAGGGCAGCAAGTTTTACAGAGTGACACCACGATGAAGAAACCAGTCTGTGCTCCTTGTTCTCTGAAGAGATGTCTGATCTCTCAAAAGAGATTTCTGTGGTTTTTGTGTCAGTGCACTGTAATGTTTTGTGTACAACCCCACTTGAGCTCTGTAGGTAGGTGCCTGAAGTAACTGGAATTTATAGGTTTACTTGTTCTGCAAAACAAGAAGGGTGTGGGCAGTCACAGGGCTCTCCTGCTCTGGGTCAGTGTTGTCAGATTTTATTGCATACCTTGTGCTGATTCAGTTTTTTCTTTGGTTTTTTTTCATGCAGGAGATCAGCCACAACCTGGGTGTGTGCTACATGTATCTGAAACACTTCAACAAGGTAATGTCAGTGGGAAGCAAGGAAGCATCCCAGAAATTTCACTGTCTTTGGTAGCTTGAAATGGATCATTTGCAGCAAGAGGTATCAAGGAAGGCTTTTGTTTCAGTGTTTTGTTTTTGGGAGCAGGGGTTTGTGAGCTGTCTCTGTTTCCATTTGTGTGTTGAATTAATTTGAGTCAGCTGCAAGTCAGTCAGGTTGTGTAAAGGGAGATCAGCCTGTGGCAGGGCCAGAGTCTTTTTCTGAAATCTAAGATTTTTCAGAGAACATTTTTGGTTTTAAAGGGAATGTTTGAGAAACCTCAAACTAGACAGAAAATGGGCTGTGCTCCAATAAGAGCTGCTTCTGTGTCTGAGCCCTTTAAAGCCAGACCCAGGAACACTGCTGGCTTTGTGGGAGCAGCAGTCCAGGTCCATCCTCTTCAAGCAAGAGAAGGGTGATGCAAAACCCCAAACCATTTCCCTAGCTCAAACTGCTGCACCTTGTGCAGAGTTCTTGAAGGAAACCTCAGCTCCTGAGGGTCTGGTGGGATTCAGAGGGAAAGAGTTATGGAGTTGTTTGCTGGGGGTGCAACAGGTCCTTTTTTCCTCCATGGGAAGGTTTTACTCCTGTGTCTGAAGCTCCTTTTGAACTAAACCTGGAGTTAGTGAAGGAGTTTTGGATGTTGAAATGCAGTTTTATTCCCAGCATGCCATTCCCAGTTCCTCACTTAACCATTCCCTGAGTGCTGGTGGTGAGCTCAGAGCTGTCTCTGATCCAGCTAAGGGAAAAACCAGCATTTAGACCTTTTTTGTTCCCAGTTTGGCCCAGCTCCTCCCTGCTGCTCTTGCTGGTGGGGTGCTGTGCCCTTGCAGCAAACCCCACCTGTGCTCCCTGTTCAAGGCATCCCTGTGAAAAAACAGCCTCTGGAGTGTGGGGTCACACTTGGGATTTGTTGTCTGCACTAACACCTTCCAAACTGGGACCTGCTCACACCTGCACTGAGATTTTTCACTTCTCACTGCTGGAATGAGCATTTTAATGAAGAATAAGCTGCACAGTATCAGTTCACCCAACAAATCCAGAGCGTCCCTCAAGCCAAACAAACTGAAAGCCAGGAGCAGGCCCATGCTCATCTCCTCCTTGGGAGGCTGTTGCCTCTTGCTTGGCTTGAAGGTGTTGCCCTTTACTGCCCCTAAAAGCAGGTGGCTGCTGGTGCAGAGCTTGTTCCAAGTTGTTAGCTGGGCTGGGGTTTGTGTTCTCCAGGTGCAGGGGATGTTTGTTGGCTGTCCTCCTTCCCTGGCTGTTGGGGATTACTCATGGGCTGTTGCTTTGCTGAGGGCTCTGTAATAATTTATTTTTTTTGTTATTCTCTGTGGTTGTGTTTTTAGGCACGAGACCAACTCAACAATGCCCTGGAGCTCAACAGACACGATCTGACCTACATGATGCTGGGCAAAATTCACCTCTTGGAGGGGGAGATAGATAAAGCCATTGAAATATATAAGAAAGCTGTAGAGTAAGAAATACCCATTTTTTCCATCTGCCCGTTCCCATCCTATGCCAGGAGAAAATTGATTGGTGTCCCAGATCTGAATTGAGGCCATGATTAAAAAGCTAATGGTAATTACGGGGGCTCTGAGCAAAGCTGGCATTTGCAAGCACTTCAGCTGTCTCTGCTCCTGCTGACAGTGTGGCAGGGAAGAAGGAGCTGTTGGAAGGGCTGCCAGAAAAAAAAGTGGAATAACAAATGGACAGAGATGCCTGGGAGCAAAGTGATCCAAAACTGACTTCATCCATCCCAAAGGTTTATCTCCCAGAACTGTGTAACCCTGGCTGTCCATCCAAAATCCCTGGCTGGCTGTCACTTCTGCTTTCCCTCAGAGCAGTTTGTGGCTGAGGGGCATGTGCTGGTGCACAGGGAGTTTCTCCCACCCCACCACTGCTCCTCAGTGCCCACCTGTCCTTGTTTCAGGGCATTCCCAAGTGTTTCCAGTGCTTTCAAATGTTGCTTTGTCATGGATGCCAACACTAGAAAGAAAATCAGGAGAGTGTTGGGAGCCACGGGCATACTGAGTTAATGTTTCCTGCATGTCTGCCCTCGCTGCTGCCTGAGGGTGGGTGGGGTTGGGCAGACATTTGGACTAATCTAGAGTGTTTATTACGTAAATAATCCTTGCTAAGCATCTTACCAGGTTTATAGTCTTATCCTGGTGCTCCCCTGGCCTCCTTTCTTCTTCATTCCTGTTAATTCCTGGAGTTTTTTTTGTTCTCATCTGCCTATTACATATTTCTTGCTGTTTCTAGCTCCAGGATGGTCTGTTATTCCATGTTTATATTCCACCAGGCACAGGTGGTTTTATTCTGGTTGAAGTTTAGAGGTGCCAGTGTGAGTGTGCAGATCAGATTTTTTTAAGTCTTGATAGCAGGGAACTAAAAACTGACTCCTGTTGAGGTGAGTGAGACCACAAATTGTGTCTCTTTCTGCTTTGTCCTTTTTTGGTTTCCATCATATTTTTTTGTAATCTTTTTATAAGGTGAATTAAAATTCTGATGAGGAGTGTGTAGGATCCATCAGGAATGCTGAGGATTGCCTGTCCTACGTGGCCCAAGAGGCTTAGGATGGATGGATTTACAGGGTGGTTTATGAGAGATGATGGAAAATCCCATTTTGTATTTCCAGGTCACTGATTCAGACTCACTTTGAAGCTTAACAAAACCACATTATCTTATTATGTGTCCAGATCTATTTTACAGAGCCTTGTGCCTTCCTGATACCCAGGAGATATTTGGGAAGCTGAGGTGTGATGTTATTCAAAGGAAGTCCCCTTGATGGCAGTTGTTCTAATATTTGTTTTTATTAATAACAGTTTAATTTCCTGGATTGATACAACAGTAATGTAGCATCAGGATTCCATGTTCTATTTTTACCCTGTTCTGGAAGGGCTGAAAAGCAAACTCAGCCCTTTGGCTTTTGTGTTCCAGGTTTTCTCCAGAAAACACAGACCTCCTCACAGCCCTGGGCCTACTGTACCTGCAGGTACTAAATGCTGTTACTGTTACAAAAAAATTAATTATTTTCAGTTTAACCATGTTGGATTTTTTATAGAGTTAATTTCTGTCCACCTTCCCATTGCTTGCACATGCTTCTCTACAGACTGAATTTAACAGGACAGAACTTGCTTTTCTGTATCTTCTCATTGCTGCTAAAAGGAAACTGATTCCCTGGAGCAGAGCCAGAGCAGGAATTCTGTTTGGCAACAGCCCTAACTCTGTCATAAATCCTCCAAGTATAACAAAACATGGCTAGTCATTACCTTGTTTCTGCAGCAGGAGTCTTGCAAGTTATCCTGAAAAAGCAGCCATGAAATTGTGAGTGTTAATGCACCATAAAGGAAAATCAGAATCAATTTAAATAACAAAGGTGTGCTTGTCCTTGTGTCTGTGAAATGGATGGGAAGGGCTGGATTATTCCAGAAGCTGGTTTCTCAAAGAGTGAACAAGCAAAGAAGAATAGGCAGCAGTGCCTGAAAGGAGGAGGCCTCGGAGCTGCTCTGAGGGCTGGAGCCCCTCTGCTGGGGAGCCAGGCTGGGAGAGCTGGGGGGGCTCAGGAGGCTCAGGGAGAGCTCAGAGCCCCTGCCAGGGCCTGAAGGGGCTCCAGGAGAGCTGGAGAGGGACTGGGGACAAGGCATGGAGGGACAGGACACAGAGAATGGCTTCCCACTGCCAGAGGGCAGGGACAGATGGGATACTGGGGAGAAATTCCTGGCTGTGAGGGTGGTGAGGCCCTGGCACAGGGTGCCCAGAGCAGCTGTGGCTGCCCCTGGATCCCTGGCAGTGTCCAAGGCCAGGCTGGACAGGGCTTGGAGCAGCCTGGGATGGTGGAAGGTGCTCATGGCAGGGGCTGGAATGAGATGAGCTTTAGGTGAATTCATTTGAAACTACAGGATCAGAGGATGGCTTGGAAGGGACCATAGAGTTTATCTGGTTCCAGTCTGTAGGATTTAAGTGATTCCAAGCTCTCACATGCTCATGTATGGCCACAGTGATGCCCACTAGCACCTGCAGTGCATGAGAAGACAAGGGAAGGGAAGTCTCCTGAACAGGAGAGCCCTGGGGAGTGGGGAATTTGTGGTGAGGGAATTGGAGATGTGCAGAGTAGCAGTTTGTAGCCTGGTTTTCTGGGACAGAAAAAGGAGCAGAGATCTGTGAGCCCACAGCTCATTTGTGGTTTGGTCAGAACAGTGAATCCAGCCAGGTCAAATTCTTAGAATCTATTATGTGAATTATCAAACAGGAGCATGTGTGTGTAATGGGAACACTGTAAAACTCACTTTTCTGACTATATAACTGAACCAGAAATTTTTGTGCCCACAGACCCTATATTCTCCTTCTTAACTCCCCTTATTCCTGAATTTCTGATGCTTATGTACTTCTTTTCCCAGACTGGGGATTACCAGAAGGCTTTTGAACACCTTGGAAATGTGCTTACCTACGACCCAGGCAACTACAAGGTATGGTGAGGAGTGGAAATGAACCATGAAGGGCTACCTCCTAAAGCTAATTCCACTGTCAGAGCTCTGCCATCTGCATCTGGGGCCTGGAGAGGCTGGAAGGGATGCTGCCCAGAGAGCTTTTTGTGAAATACATTTTTGGAATGTTTCCCTGGGTAGGGAGTTGGATGTGTGTGGAGGTGGGGAAAGGGAAGGAGGCAGAATATGGGATGTTAAATTGATCCCTTTGGTTTTTAATACGAAGTTGCACCAAAGCCAGGTGGAATTTACTTTGGAAGAAGATCTTCTGGATTCTAAAAATCCCAGAAGAACTGTGCCAGGTCCCTTGTGATCCAAGTAGTACTGCATTTTATTATTCTCCCATCTGCTGATACCCTGTCCTTCCAGCTGCTGTGTATATTTCCTTGGCTCTGGCCTGGAAAGCTGAGCTTGGCATCTAGGTTTCATTCCTCATTATGGAACTGCTTCCCTTTTTAGGGTTGTTCCTTCATTTCTCTCCTTTTTTTCCCTGTTAGCAATGCAGAGCATTGAAATGTGTGGTTGACAAACATGAGTTGTTGTGAAAACACCTTTACACTTAAGAATTTTACTTGTCACTGTGAAATCTTAAAAAGGACTTAACTAGTGTGGTTTAAATATAGTGTGTTGTACTCACTTCCCTTTTCTCCCCCCATGCATATTCCTGTTAATTTGCAGTATCAGCCAGTCAGTGTGAACTAGGAGAGCTTTGCTGCATGTCTTGCTTGAGTACATTTTACTCCCCACTTAACTTGCACCAGAACTATTTCTATCTGTGCTTGGTTGTAAAAAGAATCTATTAGTGCACAGATCTTTTCAGAGCCTCAGGCTCTAAGAAGTACTTCTGTCACCCCCAAAAACACCCTAAACATTTGCAGTGTCACGTTGCAATACTTAGGGAATCATAGACTCTCGGAATGGTTTGGTTTGAAAGGGACCTTAAACCATGACTAGATCGTCCTGTTCCAGCCCCTGCCATGGGCAGGGACACCTTCCACTGTTCCAGGGTGCTCCAAGCTCCATCAGCATGGCCTGGGACACTTCAGGGATGGGGCAGCCACAGCTTCTCTGGGCAAACTCATTTCTGAGACAGTTATATATAGTGCAGGAAGAAGCAGACTCAGGTTTGTTCTTCACCCTGTGTTCTGCTCTGTGATGGGAGACTGCAGAGTCCCCGTCTGCTCCCACTGTTGGTCTTGGCAGTGAAATGGTTGTTCCTGAGATGGTTTTAGTTGAATCAGTTTGTCCTCTCGTGTTCTTGCTGTGTCTGAGCAAACAGACAGGGAGTGGGTCACTGTTGTCTCGTCCCCAGGCCACCCTGGCTGCTGGCAGCATGATGCAGGCCCACGGGGATTTCGATGTCGCCCTCTCCAAGTACAAGGTGGTGGCCAGCAGGGTTCCTGAGAGCCCCCCTCTCTGGAACAACATTGGCATGTGCTTCTTTGGGAAGAAGAAATATGTGGCAGTGAGTATCCAGTTTCCATTTTTTTCCCCATCTGCATCCAATTTCATGCAAGCAAAGATTCCTGTCACATGGAGGCTGTTCTAGCACACTTACCCCTTTTTTTCCCAGGCTGTCAGCTGCCTGAAGAGGGCAAACTACCTGGCTCCCTTTGACTGGAAGATCCTGTACAACCTGGGCTTGGTGCACCTCACGATGCAGCAGTATGCCTCAGCTTTCCACTTCCTCAGTGCTGCCATCAACTTCCAGCCCAAGATGGCAGAGCTGTACATGCTCCTGGCAGGTATGGGATGTTCCCTCCTGGGAACACCTCAGCACAGACAGGAGCTGTGGGGTGAAGTAAAGAAACACGGCAGAAGGGCTTCACTAAGGAGCTGTTGCCCAATCTCTTTGGGGAAATAGAAGGGAAAACTGCAGTCAGATCCAAATTAAACACTGGAAAAAATACATGTGAGACTGGGGTTGGGTTGCCTAAAGAGTGGGTTTCCAGCACTAAAGTGTTTCCAGCACTGGGTATTTTTGGGATGAAATGACATAAACATGATGATAATATCCCATCTAGATAATCATTATTAGATCATTAGATAATACCCCATCTAACCCTAGGATGTCAGAAATGACATCCTAGGGTTAGATGGGATATTGGGAAGAAATCCTTCCCTGTGAGGGAGGGAGGCTCTGGCACAGGTTGTGCAGAGAAGCTGTGGCTGCCCTTGGATCCCTAGAGGTGTGCAAGGCCGGGTTGGGCAGGACTTGAAACAAGCTGGGCTAGTGGAAAGTGTCCCTGTCCATGGCAGGGTTGAGACTGGATGAGCTTTAAGGTCACTTCCAGCCCAGGCCATTCCATTCAGTAGGGTTAATCCTGGCAGCAGTCCAGACAACCCTTCTGACACCTATTTTATGACATTCAGAATTGTCCTAAAAATCAGCTGCTTGTGAAACATCTCCTCCTATGTGTTCGTTTTGCTTTGGTGCAGTTGCTCTGACCAACCTTGAAGACATTGAGAATGCCAAATGTTCCTATGAACAAGCTGTGGCCTTGGACAAGTAAGTCTTTGTCAGAGCTGTTGTTGTTTGGTCTTGCTTTGCCTCCCTGTACCTCATTCCTTTGCCTCTCACTGAAACTCGACCCTAAATGGTTTGTGGTGGGGAAATACTTTTATTCCTGTATCTGTGCAAGTGACAGTGTTAAAACCTTTTTTTTTCTTTTTTCTTTTTTTTTTTTTTTTTTAATTCAAGTCAGCTCTGAAAAACGAGAGAGGATTTTATTTCAGAGCAACCCAGGGCTGTTTTCTGTTTTGTTGTTTGGTTAGTGACTTAGTGGTGATGACTTTGGATGCCAGCCCTCCTTTTGGTGAATATTTATACACAGTGGAGCAGATTGAATAGAAGAAAACGTATTTTTTAACCCAAAGTTTGAGCACACTGCAGAGCAGTGAGATGCCTGGGGTAGAGCCTGTTCTGAATTGGGCAGAGGGAATATTTTAGCTGGGAGAATGTGCAAGAAGTTTGTATAAAGCAAGTAAAAGGGCAGCTCCTTCATTAAGAACATCTATATTTGCAGTCTAGGTCTTCAAATCAGAGCACTTGGTTTCAGAAATGTTAAGCTGAACCTCAGAGTACATCATCATTTCAGGCACAAAATCAAAATTATCTCATATTTATTAATAGTTTTGTTTCTCTCCCCAGTTTCCTGTGAACATTTGCACACTTAGACCTACCAGCACTCCTGAGCCCAGAGTCTGTCTGCACGTGACAGAGTGGTACCAAAAGCACTTCCATCTGCAGGGGCCACACAAGGTGGTGACAGATGAGATACCAGGGAGTAATTCCTCCCTGTGAGGGTGATGAGGCCCTGGCACAGGGTGCCCAGAGCAGCTGTGGCTGCCCCTGCATCCCTGGAAATGTCCAAGGCCAGGTTGGATGGGGCCTGGAGCAGCCTGGGCTAGGGGAAGGTGTCCCTGCCCATGGCAGGGGCTGGCACTGGATGGGCTTTAAGGCCTTTTCCCACCCAAACCATTCCATTATTCTATTACTAATCAGCTTTCCATGCCTAGCAAGGCAGGACAGGACCTTAAAGGCAGCTCAGACTCCTTAGTCAGGGGCTTGTGTGCTTTGCTCAAAGAGAAGGAGCAGCAAATGTGCTCTACAACTTTGCCCAAGTATTTGGCACTTGGGCAATGCTCCAGCTCTATGGTCCAATCAGGAAAAGAAACCCTCATAAAGCAGAAATTAATTCCAGCTGCCAGGACCTGCTGTGGGGGGACATCCAGACTGTGAGGCTGGTTCAGCTGGCACGCCATGGATTTTAGCCAGTTATGGTGTGGCTGAATCTGTGTCCCCACAGGTTTCCCTTGCTGGTGTGTTCAGAGCTGTTTGGGATGAAGGTGGTCGGTTTCCATCACCAGGAGTGCTTTTGTAGTGGCCTGGGTGCCATGCTGGGGGCTGGAATGGAAATCTCCTGGAAAACTCTTTAGAAAAAGGTGTTCCGCTCCTGGTTGTGGCTTGTAACTGTCCTTTCTGTGGCTATTCAGCTATTGATTTTTCTCTGACTGTCATATTGCTCTTGAAGGTAGTGAAATAGCTCCATCAAGTTCAATTAATTTTAATACTAGCTGTTGCCAGGACTGTCTGATCTCCTCAGTGTTTTGGCAAAGACAGGAAGAAGGGCTTATTCTGTGGTGGGCTCAGCATTCCAGTTTCCTAGTTAAAGGAGAAGCCATGGTTATAAATGCAGTGAGATTTCTTCTAAGAGTTTCCTTCCTTGCACTGGGATTGAGAGTCACCAGGACTAGAGAGTCAGGGCCTGCAGGTTAAGTGCTAGCAGGATCCTTCCCTTCTGCATTGCTCCAGATGTTCCCTCTGCCTTGGCCATGGATGGGTGCAGTTATCCCAGCCACGCTCCAGGAGAGGGCACCAGTCCCTCACTCACATTGCTTGTCAACCCAAGGAGCACTAGAGCATCCCTGCCTGGCCCGTGTGCAGGGTCCACAGGAGAGCCCAGAGTGAGCAGGCAGAGCTCCTCCACCCACCCTGGCTCTCCTGGCCAGGCCACGTGGAGAGGGTTCATGTATCCCAGTGAAGGAGATGGATGGTTTGGAAAATGAGAGTGTATGGAGCAGTTGTGCCTTGTGAAATCTTCAATTCAGGAAGGGAGGCAGGAGCATGCAGCTGCTTGTGTTCACCTGTAGCAGTACCTGCAGTTGTGTGTGGTTTTGCTGGGAGGAGAGAGGAGAGGAAATGCAATGTAAACAGCAGATTCTGTGGTGTGTCAGGTTGTAAAATAAAACCCAAGAGCAGGGCTCTGTTGTGCTGCCTGTCCCGTGATGAGCCGCTCCCCTGCAGATTGGGAATGCTGGGAGAGTCTGAGGTAAATCAGAAAAGATCATCTGTCTCAGTATGACAAAAGCCCCCATCACTGGCAGGGCTGGGAGCCCAGGAGAGTCCAGGATGGCCCCCAGGTGCCCAGAACTGGCTGTTGCAGAGAGGGAGGCAGTCAGGAGGGATTTTTGTTGTCACTGACACCGGGGGCCTTTGCAGAGCCCAGCACTGGGTCTGTTACCAGGCAGGAGGGTCTCAGCCGTGTCCCCAGGGACAGACAGCGAGGGGTGTCCAGCTTTGCTGCTGGGGCACATCTTAGCATTACTGCAGGCAGGATAAGTGTTCCCACAGGGAATGTGATGCATCCCATGTGTCTGCTGCAGGTGCAACCCCCTCATCAACCTGAACTACGCTGTCCTGCTCTACAACCAGGGCGACAAGCAGGGGGCCCTGAGCCAGTATCAGGAGATGGAGAGGAAGGTCACCGTGGCCAGGGAGAGCAGCGCGCCCGACTTCGACCCTGAGGTTTGTGCCTGGGCTCAGAAGCCACCCCAGGGCTGGCAGCAAACGAGGAGGAGGTTTGCCTTTGAGTCCAGTTATTAGGAAGAAATTCTGCTCATGAGATATTCTGAGTGGAGCAGGCACCTGCTGAGAGCTGCTCGCTTCCTTTCTGCTCTTTGAAGCCCAGTTCTTCAGTCAATACACAGCAAGACAAGATTCCTTCTTAATTAAGGGACTGAATTAGCAGAGGTGTTTCCCCCAAGCACCAAACTGTAGCCTGCTCTCCATATATCTTTTCTTGTAGGTTTTTTGGGGTTTCTTTGATGGTAGTGTTGACTTTATTGTTATCTGAAGTGTCCCTGCTTACAGTGCTCTTCTCTTTTTGCTTCTCGAGAAGATGGTGGAGATGGCCCAGAAGATGGGAGCTGCCCTGCAGGTCGGAGAGAGCTTGGTCTGGACCAAGCCTTCTAAAGAGTCCAAATCCAAGCAGAAAGCTGCTGTGTCAGGGAAATCCAGCTCTCAGCAGCCTTTGGGCTCCAACCAGGCCCTGGGTCAAGCCATGTCCTCTGCTGCAGGATATGGGAAAACCATGCAGCTCCCCCCAGGTACGTCTCCTCTGCTGTTCTTTCAAGTAGAGATATGGGAGGGAAGAAGAGGAATCTCTCTTCCCTCTGGAAGAGTTACAGCATGTGTTCAGGAAGGGATTGACTTGCTCACACAGCAGTGAGGGCAGTATTTGGTGCTAGCTTTCCCAGATTTCTGAGTTCAGGAAGATGCTCTGTAGTGTATTTCACTTCCTCACTTTTGTGGGGGTGTGGGAGCCTGGGAGAGTTTCCCTTCCTGTCTGAGCCACAATGGGCAAGATTCCATTAGCATGAGATTGTGTTCTTGCTCTGGAAAGGAGGATATTTGAGCAGCCAGACCTCTTGCCTTTCTTTGGAAGAGCCCAGGAGCTGCCATGCACAGACAGGCTGCTGCAGAGAAGGGAAAGGATGGACAGTTCTCCAAAGTACTTTCATCGTTTCTCTGACAACAATATCTGCAGCTGGATTGCTCTAAAGCTGCCCATCCTTGCAGGTGTTGCTGGATTTAGTGGCACTGAGGGTTCTCAGGAGGTGGTGTGAGCCTTTGGAGGCTCAGCCCATCACTGTATGTGCTGGGGCTGGGTAGGAACATCTCCTGAGCCATTCCAAGCCTGACCTCCTCTCACCCCTCAGCTTCCAAGGAGGAATGCTGGAGGTGTTGCTCATCGTGGTGATTTTCTGTCACTCTCAGTCTTGTTCCCTGTGGACTGAACCAGGAGAGTGGTTGTGTAATCCAGGCCTCCTTCTTTGGCGTCCCTAAGGACCTGTTCTATTTCTCACACATGGAATAAACTTTCCATGCAGGGAAGACTTAGCCAGAAAACCTGAAAAATAAAACACACCAAGGGTTTAGGGAGTACCTGAAGGACTTTATTATCCAGATCAGAGAAAGGAACATCAGTTGGCACTTTAAATCTAAGTGTAGAAACAACTTGTGTCCTGTTGTGATTTAATTCTGTAAGAAGCTGCTTTAGCTGCCTGGAAGCTCTCCCCACATTTGCTAAAGTGAAGTGAAAACAACACTTTGGTTGGGGCTCCAGCTTGATCACAAACCAGCTTCAGTGGAACTGGAAGTGGCACTTCCCTGTGAGGTGGTGAGGCCCTGGCACAGGTTGCCCTGAGAAGCTGTGGCTGCCCCTGCATCCCTGGCAGTTGGACAGGGCTTGGAGCAGCCTGGGACAGTGGAAGGTGTCCCTGCCATGGGACAGGGATGAGATGGGCTTTAAGGTCCTTTTCAATCCAAACCATTCTGAGATTCGTGATTCTAGAACATGTTTTCCCTTCTAGAGCATGGGTTAATTCCTACATTTGCACTGAATTGTGACAGCTGAGAGACTGTACCTGAGCTTCCTTTCAGCAGAACTTCAGGAACTGGATAACTCAGTGTCAATAAACAAATGTTAGGCAGAAGGGATCTGAGGGTAATTAAAAGCTGGGATTGGTTTGCACTTCTGCTGCTGGGAAGGACATAAAGAACAGACAACACACACACATAGCCATAGAGCAACTTTAACTGTGTTCTCTCCCCAGGTGCTGCAACACCAGCTCTGCCAAAAAAGCCTCCCTCCCTGCCTCTGGAGCCAGAACAGGAGCAGGACTCGGAAATGAGCCCTGAGGAGAACTCAGCTCCCACAGGGGACGAGGAGCAGAGGAAGGAGAAGCACCAGAGCCAGGAGGCAGCAGAGTAGGGCAGCTCTGGGCGGCACAGGGGGTGCAGGAGCCTCTCCAGGGCTGCCTGGAACTGGGGAGAGCGACCTGCCCCACCCTGCCCCATGGTGGCCTCTCCCCACTGTCTGTTAGTCTGGATGCAGCTGGTTTCTGTCAGTCATTTTAGCTTGTGGGCTCTGCCTGGTTCCAAGGAGTGACTGCAGTGACCAGAGGTTTCTGTGTAGCTACTCTTAGTGCAGTCACAACTCACTACAGAACTGGAGGGTCCAGCTCTCCACAGGCTGGGTGTGAGTCCTCCAGAAGGACATTTAGCAAAGCCAGCAGTAGTGATTTAGGATCCTGCACTGTGAGGAGGATCAAACCCTTAGAGTGGCTGAACTGGTGAGCAGCTGATTTTGCATAAAGAACCAGTAAACTGAACCTTCAGGGCTCTGTGTTTGCTGGTGAAGCTCCCCAGCTGTTTGACAATGCATTTCCTGCTTTTAGTTCTGCTCTGTTGGACTGTATCCCTCCAGCATTACCAGTCCAGGAGAGGAAGGTTAGTAATGGCAGCAGTGTACAGGCAGCATGAGCAGGGCTCTGGGTACATCCCAGCCTTCAGCTGTGCTTTCTGGTTTGTTGCTCTTATCCAGAAAGACATTAATGCATCTTGAGAGCCCTGCCAGGAGCTGAAGTGCTCTCCTGCTCCCTGGAGAACACTGAAGGAGTAGGACCCCTCACTTCACCCTGAGTTCTGACAGTCCAAACTGACTGCTTATCTTAAATGTCTTGGTTGTTTTGTTTTTTGTTTTTTTTTTTTTTTTTTTCCCTCAGCTGTCCTTTCTGCTGGGTTTTGTATCAGTTCAGCTCCAGGGCAGCACTCCTGTAAGGATTCCCTCCTACCAGGAGTTAAACAGAATTTTTTTGTGGAGCGCTGGCAGATTGAAGCAAACCAGAGAAGAAATAGTGGCAGTCAGGTACTGTGCAGAGATTTTTATTCACATTTAACTTCTTACACTGCGAGTTCCTGCAGCCTAACAGAGTGCCTAGGAAGAAGAGGTGAGGATTGCAGAGCAGGGGTGGGCAGAGGCTGGGAATTCTTCACTTCAGCCCCAAAACTTTAATTCAGGGCAGAGTTTTGCCCTAGGATGCTTTGATGGGATAAATGTCACACAGGGAAATACGGTGAAGGGATTTATTTTAAATATGTATTTTGTGAAAAGCTTATGCAACAGTGAACCAATTCTTCTATGAAATGAAACAGTAGCACCTTCTTGCTTCCTGGGAGCTTCATGTCTAAGGGAGCATTTTTAAATATGTAATTCCAGTTGGATAATAAATAGAGCTGCAATTCCTATCCTGTCCCCTTTCCTCCCTGGGCATGGTGACAGTGGCATTTGCATGCAGTAAATTCCTGGGATCTTTCTGGAGAGCATTTTTGTGCTAATGGTAATGAGGCTGGACTGCTCTTTCAGCTGGAATTAAACAAGGGACTCTTCAGCAGGACTGCACTCAGGCATTTAGGGATTTTGAAAATCACACCTTATGTTCCAAAACCTGTTTCTGGCATCAGCCATAATTCTAATCCCCCTTTTTCCCCTCCTTAATGGAAAAGAATCATGAGCTTAATTTCGAGGGAAGCAGAAACCATCTGCTTTAGGACTTTTCTTCCCCTTTTTAGGGAAAGGTCTGTGATGAACAGGAGGAAACAGAGCTTACAGGGTACTTTGCATCTTGGCTTCTGCACAGGAAACAAACTAAAAGACATTCAAACATCAATGCCTGGGTGGCAGGACCTTGTTCCAGCCAAGAGTAATGATCTGTCTATCCAGCAACATGTGTTCAACCCAAAAAATGTGGTGTTGAGGGTCCCTGAGACAACTGGATGATGATTTATGGTACAGGCAGTATTAGTGGGTACACGCTGTGCTCCTGTCCTTGTTTGCTTAGTTGTGACTGAGCAAGGTGGATGTGGGGGCCTTAAAGCTGTTCAGAATTCAGATTTCCCAGCTGGGGAGTGGGTTTCAGTTGGCAAAGCCTCTTCTGCAGAGACAGACAAGCCTCAGTGCTGAATGGGGGAAAACTTCACTGAAATAATAAGCTCCACACATAAATGCATTCAAAAAGAGTCCATGTTATAACAAGTACTCCATCTGCCAAGACTCTTCTAGAAGAGAAAACCCAGTTCTGCTACAAGGAAAGCTTTACCACTCCCTCAAACCACACTGCTCCAAAAATCTGTGTTTTTAATGGAAGATGCAGGTAAGATCTGAACCCAGTTTTACCCAGCTTTCCTGAGAAATTCACACGGGAGGTTTCCAGGGTATTTTTTCCATGGCCTCCCCTTGCCATTTTAATGGATAATTCTTGCCATCATTTGTGTTCCTCAGCTGCTGTGAGATCTGCTGGGCACAGGCTGATCCCAGGCTGTTGGGAACAGAGCTCCTGGCACAGAAGGGAACAGCCATGTTCTGTTTCCAACCTGCACCTTTCCTCTGCTGAGGGAACATCCTCCCACCAGAGTCTGGATCAGTGACTCCCTGACAATTCCACCCGGATCCAGCTGAGATGCCACACGAGAAACTGCTCCAGAGTGAAAGAGGAGAACTTCATCCACTGTCTCCAGCAGGCAGAAGCAGCATTCCTGGCTCTGAGATCCAAGTTTTACTGCAAAGGTTATTCAGAACCAGTATTTTCCTCTGGTTTTCTCCTGTTCCCCCCAACATTCTGAGGTTCTTTAGACCAGGAATAGCAAGGCAGCAATTTTGTGACACAAGTCTGTGCCAGTGCTGCTCTGGAAATACTGGCACTGAGACACTTCAGCTGCTGACTCACTCACAACCCTCAGCTTTCACCTAAGCTGCAAGCTCCAAAAGAATCCCCAAACCAACATTTTAGGGTAACTGGAAATTGAGTTCTGTTGTAGTATTTCACAGAACTGTCCCATGACATGGCTGGAATGGTCACCCCATGGCACACAAATCCTGATAATTCAGTGTATCATTACAGAATAAATAGTAAAAAAAGAAGCCAAGCACAACTGCTGACAGTTCTCCATTGGGTTTTGGAATGGATTTAGTGCTCTGCTGCTCTCCAGGCTTTGGATTCCAGTGGCTAAGGAGTTGGGCTGAGCTCTAAAACATCCAGCACAAAGCAGTTAATGAGGTCTTTGCTAAAGGCTGAGGAAGAACATTTCAGCACTAGTTCTGTAAAATGAACTTGGGAAAGGAGGGCAAACTTGACTGGATCTCACACCTCCCACGAGGAGATAACCAGGAAACACAAGAAAATCAAGTAATTCTTAGTAATGCCGTGAAGCTCCCCTGGAGAGGAACAAAGGTAAAGGGCCTTTAAACTGGCAAGAGTTGGATTTGGGATTGGCTCTTCCATGGCACAGTGGAGAAGGAACTTGAGAACTTGTCCTTTGAGACTCTGCCAGGCCCCTGTGATTCACACCTCCCCAACAGTCCAGCACTTGACCCTCAGTAAGTGCCATACACAGAAAACAAGGGAAGAATGCTCATTTTTGGATCATGGATAAGACAAACCCAAGCCAAGGTGGCTGCAGGAACACACAAGTGAAAATAGCAACGTGCACAGGTTTTACCCTGGAGAGCTGTCACAGTGCTGAGCTTTTGCTGCATCTCCAGCAGGATCTGTGTGAACACACATTTCCAGTGCAAACCCTGCTTTGAGAGTGAGGCTGGCTGAGGTTTGAGTCATCCATCACTGAGGATTTCAAGGTACAAGTAACACAGGAGAACAAACAGAATTTGTAGAGACAGAGGATGAAGGGGAGCAGGGTCAGCTCAAGCCTAGTTTTGAAGCTTTGGTATTTTTGCAGCTGTTGAAGCAGCTTTTCTTTGTTGTCACTACTGTAGCTGTGCAGAGGTGTGAGACTAGAGGTGCAGGGGAAGCATTTCAGGAGCTCTGCCTCCCTGTCATTACTTTGGGAAGGCAGAGGGAAGTTAAGCACATCATGTTCACAGCATGTGAAACAAAGCAAAGGCTGCTGGGCTCCTCCATTCAATTCAGATTTATTACCATATAGATTGTTCCACAGCTTAATCAGGAATCCCACTGGCACAGCTGATGAACAGGTCATGGTGGTTAAGGATTCTCCTTGGGAAGTGACTTTGGGCACAGATAGCTCTGTGTGCCTGATAAAGCAGATTTGGGTAGAGCAGCAGCCTGGCCCTCCCAAACTGCTGGGATTAGAGCTGGGACTCGCCATGCCAGGCATTCCCAGCACACCCACAAGGGGCTCCAGCAGAAATGTTGAGCAGCAGCAGGAAGAAGGAGGTAACAATAATTACCAGTTGAGCTTTTTGGCCCACATGGTTCCTAAGCAGTAAGCTCTTTTTTAATGATTCTTTACAGCAGTTACTGACTCAGATTAAAAAAGCTAATTTTAGCCTGTCATGTTCCTGTTCAATGCAAGCACAACTGACTCTGAGAGAAGGTCTGTAGGTTTTCAGTCACGTGTTTTTAGGTGGTTGTAAGAAATGTCAGTCTCATCAGCCTCACATCCCTGTGAGTGTTTTGGAAAGGAAGAAGTGAAATAGAGCAGCAGGGCCATTGCTGATGACAGCTTGGTGTATTTAGTTTTGTTTTGTTTCCAGGCTGAGAATCCAGTTTCCAGCTGGCAGATCCATGGCCTTTGGTGGCCCTAGGAGTGGAGTGCCAAAAGGCCACCATCCCAAGCTGCAAAGCAGCCTTGCTACTGGCTTTGGACCTCTAAGTGAGCCAAAAGGAGAGGTTCTTTTCATTTATTTTCAGTTTAGGAAGACTAAACCAGAACTCCAAGTCCTGTGCTACAGTTTATCAATGATAATAATAGTAGTAGTAATAATCATCATAAAAAATAATCTGGGTAGAAATGCCTCCGGTCTTAGTATCCTGCACCTGGATAAAATGCTGACACTCAAGGGAAGCTCAGGGTGGGCTGAGCTGCAGGAAAACACAGCACTCACTGACTGTACTTCTGCTCTGTACAACACAAGACTTTGCTCACGGGGAAGGCTGAATACACATGACAAGGCAGCACTGTGTGCTGAGTCAGTGCAAGTACAACAGCTGCCAATTTTCATCCTTGCAGAGCAGCCAGGATGGCTTTTCCCGACAGAGAACACCACTGACAGCAGCCTGACAGTGTTACTGCAACAGATCACGCCACCCTGAGTGACACAGACTCTCCTCCCTCCATTCAGGTGCAAAGACTGACCTGGAACAACCTCCACCAAGCTCTGGTAAGGCACAGGCTTGCCCAGACATGCTGACTGCACTTAACCCAATTCTACTGAAAACTGGCTTGAGACCTGTGCTAATGCACTCCAGGTTCCTGAACTGGCCAGAGACAAAACCATGCTGGTGCTCTACAGTTCTTAGTGTGTGACCGTGAAAAGGTAAAAAAATAGAAGCAAAGTATTTAACAAAGACACATGGTTCTGCTTGTTTAATTTCAAAGGCCAGAGCAAAGAAACTATCAATGACCTAGTAAAAAAAAAAACCCAACATCAAACCCTGCAAAGGCCTCCTCACTTCAGTCTTACCTGGAGAATGCTGATTGCAGCTTTTGAGCTTCCGGAGGGATCTTCCCTAATTTATTAACCTTTCCTAATAGAGGGCAGGGAGACTGAAGAATTTGGCACAACCGTTCTCAAACGACCAACGAGTCTCCAGCACTCAAGAGCTTTTCTGTAACACACCAACTGTTTAGCAGAATATTCAGTGTACAGCAAACCCAGGGAACGGTTTGGGGGTTCCCTGGCAGGGAAACAGAGCTGTCCCCCAAACAGAAACCCTGATTATCTTCGCTCCTTGATTCCTAAAAACTAAGCCCAGGCTGCTGGGGCTCAGTTGAACACCCTTAGTCACTGGTATCCAGAACCACCTGTGCAGCCTGGAGTAACTTCAGTCTGTGTCACATTTTTCAGACCGTGGCTCCCTCTAGGGCTGGGCACACGGAGACGTGATTGCATCAGGCAATAATTCCATCCTCACCCCAAGCAAGGTTTGCAAGGTGAGGAGATAACCCACAAGCCTTTTATTTTGAATTTACCAGAGGCAAGGCAGGGCTGGGTACTGCTGTGCTCTCCCTGGGATCCAGGGGCAGGAAAAATTCTCCTGCCGCTGCACTTTCCAGCACTCCCAGAAAAAAATCCATTCTGAGCTACAGAACAGCAAACTTTGCCAGCCAGGGATTTTGGTCTTTGTGTCCCTCCCCCTTAAGACAAAGCCAATTTTCACATTAAATATTAAAACTTCTGCACCTGACCTGCACGTGAAGCGCTCGAGTCACCGCCGAGTGACTGGAATGTAGCCGACAGTTTATACCTGGAGTTATTCTTTGGCTCTTTTTCAGTTACACCCAGAAAACACACCGCACCCTGGTTCTGTTCCTATACCACCACTGCTTCAAATCCCAATCCACGGGTCTCAGACACCGTGCAGGGCTGGAGAAGAAGGAGGGTCCTGGTTTTCTACTGAGGATACACTTCGGAATAGAGCAGTCCCTCGGCCGAAATGGCATCCCCGAGTCCCACGGTCCGGACGGGGTCCCTGCACACCAGCACAGGGGTGAAGTGGAAGGAGATGCCCTCCCTGTGCCAGCGCACCACGGGCTCGTCTGGATTGAGGGAGATTTTGGCCGGCGCCTCCGAGTGGGAGGTGACGAACTCCAGAGGAGCTTTGAGGAAGACCTTGCTGGCGTCGATGGTGTCGGTGGCACAGGCCTGGGTGCCGGCGGCCCGGGCCCCGGCCGCCACCGCTGCCTCCTGGTTGCCCCAGTGCCCGTCCACGGTGACCAGGATGTGGTAGGCCAGGGTGTGGAAGTGGATCCGCGTCAGGTCCGAGGCCCGCTCCGCCGCCTTGCCGTGCTCCTTCAGGATCCAGAAGAGGATGTCGCTGACCACCCCCACGTCGGGAACGCCGCTCCAGGAGGCCAGGGAGGCGTGGGGACCAGAAGCGGACTGGGTGAGGAACAGCAGCTCCTGCTCGTTCAGCCCGATGGAGTTCACCAGGGGAAAGACCTGCTAACAGGAACGGGGAAGCCCGGGTTTGCCTTCAGGGGCGGAGTCACACCTGGGACTCCTCCCCAGGCTGTGGCTTTTCCAGTACCCTGGTGCTGGCTCAGTTTCCCAGGCACTGCACTTCCACAAGCTGGCAGGAATTACTTAGCCGAGAAAACATGCCATTTGGTGCAATTAATTTTCCAGACACACACTTTGACAGTAAAGAGAAACAACACATCAACTCCACATAAAACATAACACTGAAATCAGAGCTGTGTCAAGCTAAACAAAGAACCACCAGGAAAGAAATTCTGCAAAGAAATCGAGGGGTTTTTGAAAATTATAAACTCAGCTCCAATTCAATCCTCAATTTATCTTCCCATGTATAGTCCAAATGTTGAGTTTTGATTTCTATATTCATGCACTAGTGTGTGCACTGTGATACTGAACCTGATCACAAGAGCACATCCTTTCATTTTCCTTACCTGATGCATAATGTTGCTCATAAAATCCTGATCAGTCATACTGGCCAGCTCCAGGTGTATGGGAATGTCAGTTGGGATATCCGAGATGGAGGCCACAGCCTACAGGAAAAAGGAAAAAACAACCCTAGAACACATATTTATTAAGGAACAGAAGAAGAAAAAGGGTTTTGACTCAAGATACACATCCTTTAATCTTCCTGTGTGTGCATATAAACAATTCCAATGGGATGTCTGACCTGTGCATGTACTGCTAAGGAGAGGAAATAAAACAACAACTAGTCTGCAGAATCCCAGGGCAGGAAAACAGTATCTAACCTTCATCTGCTCCCAGTTCAGCACCTTTTTAATGGCTTAATTCCAAAAACCTCTCAAATCTGAAGCGGCTGCAGAAGAGCTGATCCTAGAACATGAAAAAGGCCAATGCTTTGCAGCAGGACAAGCCCTCAGCTGTGAAACAGGTGGTGCAAGACAGATGCTCTTTAAGGAATGCAGGTGTTGATTATAATCTGGAACATCTCAGTATCCAGCACAGAAAACGTGTGGTTTAGCTGCTAGATCAGCCCAGTAACCAGGTCAACACCCTCCAGCCAGGCAACCAGCCCTTCTTTTCCCTGGACAAGCCACTGACTCAAAGAAAAAACAGTGTTACAGGATTAGACCTTGGCCATTCCTGCAGCTCCCACTCTCCTTTTGGCATTCCATACTGAGATCTGTGGGAGTTGAAGGCACAGCCTTCCTACACCTTCAAACCTGGGAAAACAAGGCCTCGCCATGAAACACTTGGAGTGGAAATCAAGGAAATTCAGGGATTCAGTCTCTCACCTCCATGAGTCGTCTCTGTCGCATCTCCTTGCTCTGCCCTTCCATCATGTGAAGTCCTGAAAGCACCACCAGGTCTGGCTGGAATTCATCCAGGCTGGACACAAACACTTCCAGCATGTTCAGGGCGCCGTTGGACAGGTCGTGGGAGAAGATGAAGCGGTTGGCAGCGGGTGCTCTCACTCGGCCCCACTGCTCACCTGGGGTGGAGCAAACAGGACCAAGTGTGTGTGAACTGGTTTATTCCTGGGCAAGATCACAAATTCAAAAGGCTCCATCAGCAGCAAGAAAAGCCACGGAACTGTTTTAGCCATTACATGAAGGTTACCCTGAGTTTCATCAGCACGTGGTTAAATCTGTGTTTTCAGGGAGCATTTTAGTGTTTATGGAGCTTCACACCCCTCAGGCTGTGCACCAATCTTAGTGATGTTCAGGGGTTCCACTGAACACCTGCTCCATTGTACCTGCTTGATATTCCAAGATAAGATGGAATTCATCTCTTTCCTGCATGGATTCAGGCGGCACAACCACGTTGTCATCGAGCAGTTCGTGGAGTTTGGGACCAACTGGGCCACAAAGGAGGATCTAGAAAACAAGGAAAAACAAAGTTTCCCTTGCCATGTCCCTTGCCAAAATTTAAGCATCACCTACACAACTAATTTTAAAAAGTTAATAGTTCAATTTTTAAAAATCAGCTTAGAAATCCAACCATATGTTCCACCAGCAGAACCAAAGAAATAACTGCCAGATCCCCAAAACCTACACAGAAGTAACATGAGACAAGCAAATTAAAGAACACAAGCAAATGGCATGAAATGTTTGGAACATGTGTGTACCTTCAGGTCTGGATTTGTTGCAAGCTTCTGCCCGATGAGAGCAGCATTTCCTCCCACGTAAAGCTGTAAAACAAACAGAGCTGGGTGTGGGCATCCTTGCTTTGGAACCTTTAAACACATTTATTCCTCAGCACAGGCTGGAGATTTTGGCTTTTCAGAACAGGGTTCAGCAGTTACTAAAGGTTATTGGAGCTGAAAGTAAAACGATTTTACAATTCTCTGTGAGATCTCAACAAGTGAATCAGTCTTTATTTTCAATCTAAATATTCACCTTCAGGTAACGGTCCTGTAAAAATCAATTAATTCCCAACACTGACAGCACTGTAAAAACCAACTCATTCAGCACATAAACAGCCCTCCCTCCTGTGCAACCTCTGTGGCTAAAGCCCCGTGGGTTTTTAGCAAGGCAGACAAGGAATCATTTAAAAACTGCAGCAATTCTTCCTCCAGTTTGAGGTCGAGGTCAAACCTGCTGCCTGTGCCCATGCAAAGTGAAAGGAACTGTGGAAGTTTCTTCAGTAGTAAAGGTCAAACTTTCCAGTTAAACTCTGATTTGAGTTTGAAAAGCAGTGAGTATGGGTTGTCCTGAGGGTCACAGGTGCTAAGAGGAGGCCATGGAGAAGATCCAAGGGCTGCTCAGGAGCCAGGCTGAGAGAGCTGGGGGTGCTCACCTGGAGAAGGCTCCAGGGAGAGCTCAGAGCCCCTGCCAGGGCCTGAAGGGGCTCCAGGAGAGCTGGAGAGGGACTGGGGACAAGGCATGGAGGGACAGGACAGAGAGAATGGCTTCCCACTGCCAGAGGGCAGGGACAGATGGGATACTGGGGAGAAATTCCTCCCTGAGAGGGTGGTAAGGCCCTGGCACAGGGTGCCCAGAGCAGCTGTGGCTGCTCCTGGATCCTTGGAAATGTCCAGGCTTGGAGCAGCCTGGGAGCAGCCTGTCCCTGTCCATGGCAGGGAGTGGCACTGGATGGGCTTTGAGGTCTCCTTCCAACCCAAACCACCCCTGGCTTCTCTCACAGAAAACAGGCCATACAGATAAAAATCAGTTGATTCCTCACTCCCAGCCTCATCCCAAGGTGTTAGAGGCTGTTTTACAGCCACAGCCCCATCTGGCTCCCAAGAGGCATCTCTGACATTCCAGTTTGGGAATTTAAACCCCTGCCATTTGCAGCAGGGGCAGAATCCCAGGGAAAACCATTAACACAACTTAAACTACACCACAAGCTTCTTCCTCAATGATTTGCCCTCTAGAGGGAGAATGAAAGCAGGGATAAGGAAGTAAGGAAGAGGATTGCCAAGGCTCCCTTTGGGCTGCAGACCCACCTGTGCCGCGGGGTGCTCCGAGGCTGTCCGTGCGATGTCCTGGAAGGCCTCAGCATCGCTGAAGAAGCGCTCAGCAGCCGCCCCCCTCTCCATGAAGTGGGCAAAAGCCTCCCTCAGGTCCTGCCTGGAGTTCAGGACTGCGTGGTTCTTCCCATCGCTGGGCTCCAGGCCCAGCGCCTCCAGCAGCTTCACCCCCGACAGAACCACGTCCACGCAGGCGTTGACGCTGCGAGGGGGAAAGGAAAGACAGACCTCAGGGCACCTGGGAGTGCAGTGAGGTCACTTCCCTGACTGTGCAGGAGGAGAACAACCAGCCAAAGGGAAAAAAGGCGCAGGAATTTCCTGAAATTCTCTCCTAAGGCTTCCTCTGTTTGACTGGCTTTCAGAGAGGGACTTCTAACTTTCTGCTGGATGAAAACAAGGAAAGCTGCGTGGTCCAAAGGTGGCTGAAGATGTTACAATACAGGTTCTACTTCATTTCCTGCCTTGGGCTCAGTGGCATTTTAAATTCTTGAAAGCTTTTAAAAATGTATGTATTTTAGGTTTAAAATGTGCATGTGATTCAAAGCTGTTAAAAACAAAACTGAAGCGTTAAAGTCAGCTAGATCAGCCTCTGGAGTTTCAACTATTCCTAATAATACCCAAACCCACACACAACTCCCCACACAGGCTGGTTCTGTTTACAAAAAGTCAAGAGAGCAATTTGTCAGTTGAAATATTTGAAAACAACAGTTTCCAAAGGGCCGTCCTGAACTTACAGAAGTAGCATGCAGTGGAAACAGGAGAAAAATCCTGCGATAGTAAGGGAGGGATAAGAACCATTTCAACAGATCCAGGCTTTTTGGAAAGTCTAACTTCAAGTCCTCATGTCTCATTGATTTAACCACAGACTACAGGACAGGAGACTTTCTGGCTGGAAGCAGAACCCCAGGAAGACAATTTAGAAACACTTGCCCTTGTCTCACTCTGTGGTTTCAGAGCGATAACAACATGTAGCAAATACTTCCTGAGATGAACCAGCAATTACACAGAGGTGCAATTTAAGCATCTCCTGTAGCTCTTGTCAAGTGCCATTTCTGTTCCTCTGCCCCACATTTCCTTGACAGGGATCCAAACCATCTGTCAAACTCATGCAGGATCTCTGACTTTCTCCACATCTCCCCCCATGACTCTCCAAGGGCAGTTCCTGCTCCCTCTCAGTGTGGAGTGCTCAGCACTCAGCATTCCCCTGCAGTGACCTCTCACGAGTCAGATTTGGGCTGCAATAAAAAAAAACCCTGCTGCATCACACAAAATAAAGGACATGAAAAACCCTGAGGCTTTCTACTCCACGAGGTAACCAGCCCAGAAATCCTCTGGATGTGCATCACCTCCTACACCAAAGACAGAGAAATTCCCTAACATCGCAGAGAAAAGGAACCGTTAAGTTCAAGCAGCGTTTTAGCCTCAATTTTATGTTTTAATGAGCCATTACAGATCCAAGGGGATGAAACTAAGTCATATTCCTCTGCTAGCACAAAGCTAAACAGCCATGGAAGTGGATAACTCCTTCCAACATCCAAAGGCTGAATCTTGCAAAGTGAAGTTACTTGCCACGTCCATATATTTAAAAGAAAGTGAGTCAAGTGCGAAATATAATGTCTGGATTAATGGTCAGACTTAAACCCAGCATTTAAGATCAATGTGACATTCCTGAACTTTCCCCTTGTTCTCCTCCCACTTTAGAAAAAGAAAGGGTGTTGAATTTCCCTGAGCTCAACATCCATTGCCTTCCTTGTCCCTTCCCTCCTTACCTCTCTCCAGCTCTGCCTGGACTCGGTTACCTCTTCCCAAAGGCGAAGGCTTCGCTCCTTTCTCCACTTTATAAACTTTGCTCTGGTACTATTAATTGCCAGCCTATGCTGGATGGACCAGCAGATCCGAGTGACCCTAACCCCAACCCTCAGACTGCACATAAAATTGTTTTATAGACAATCAAGCTGGGAATGATGTCTCTGGAGAAGGGCTGCCAACAGGGCCAGAGCCTAGCTTAAATCCCCACCACAGGAGTGTTCTGGATCATTGATCCCCTCGGCTGATGGCCAACTCTGACTAAGCAGCCCTGGGGAGGTGCTGCACTCACATCCGGCTCTTTTTCATGGAATCATGGAACGGTTTGGGTTGGAAGTACCTTCAAGGTCATCTGGCTCCATCCCCTGCCATGGGTAGGAACAGCTTCCACTGTCCCAGGCTGCTCCAAGCCCTGTCCAGCCTGGCCTTGGACACTGCCAGGGATCCAGGGGCAGCCACAGCTGCTCTGGGCACCTGTGCCAGGGCCTCCCCACCCTCACAGGGAGGAATTCCTTCTCGATATCTCACCTAACCCTGCCCTCTGGCAGCGGGAAGCCATTCCCTGTGTTTTGTCACTCCAAGCCCTTGTCCCAGATCACTCTCCAGCTCTCCTGGAGCGCCTTTAGGCACTGGCAGGAGCTCTGAGACCTCCCTGGAACCTTCTCCTCTCCAGGTGAGCATCCCCAGCTCTCCCAGCCTGGCTCCAGAACAGAGGGACTCCAGCCCTCAGAGCATCTCTGTGGCCTCCTTTGGATTCGCTCCAGCAACTCCACGTCCTGCTGACGTTGGGGCCATCAGAGCTGGAAGCGGCTCTGAGGTGGGGTCTGAGCTGGGCGGCACGGGTACCTCGCTAGGCACGCCGGGGCCGCAGCACACCCGTACCCACGCACGGGGACACCGGGATGCACAGCCCGGCCCAGGCGCGCTCCCGCCCCGCCGCCAGGCGCGCTCCCCGCGCGCTCCCGCACCTACCCGACGGC
>VXBQ01016356.1:46848-132250 GCA_013400175.1 Phainopepla nitens
GGCCGCCTTACGCCGCCTCCGTAGCGCCCCGCCCCCGCCGGCCGCCGGATGGCGTAAACCTCTTCGGGAATCCTGGCGCGCCGCTCCTCCTGCGCAACCTGCGTGCGGCCCGGCCGCGCCGCCTGCGTAACTCGGTATGGGAATAGCGCTCCCCCCACACAAGTTGCGTGCGGCGATGCCGCTACGTCACCTGCGTAACTCGGCACCGGAGCAGTGTCGGCGGCGACGGGGGCGCGGCGTGAGGGGAGATGGCGGGGCCGGGGCTCCCTCACGGCACCGCCGGGCCGAGGCAGCCGGGGCGAGGAACCCATGGTGAGCACTGCCCTGGTGCCGGGGCCTTCAGTAGCGCTGAGCTGATGTCTGGCTGGGCATCGTGCCTCACCCTCCTATGAACGTGGTACTGCTGCTCCATCCCCTCCCCGGGGTTCCTCCTCACACTGCCGTTATTTCTTTGTTCCCCAACATCTCTGCGGGTCTGTGTTGTGTTTCCACTCTGCCCCAACAGCACAGTGCCTGTAGTCCCACAGCTCCTCTGCCCTGCCTCACACCAAAGTTTCTCCAAAGGTTCATATCCATCCAATCTGAAGCTAATAACCAACCCGAGTATAAATTCTTTAATTTTTTTGTGGAAAAGTTCCTGGTCTCGCCCTCTTCCGTGCCTTCCCCAGGGTGAGGTGGCCTCATTAGACCTGCCCATGCCCCTGAGGCCGCCTGTGCTGGGAACAGGCCTGGGAGTGCCCTTTGCTGCCTGGTGCATCCATCACAGAGATGCTGTAGTCAGCAAGAAGGGAGGTTTCCCGTTTTAATGAAAGGGAGTTTTTCTGGACTTCTTTAGAAATCGCAGGAACGTTTGCTCAGAGACTTCTGACAAAATTTGCAAGAGTTTGACAACAGCTGCCACAGTGCGTTGGCTGAGGCAGCCGATAATTTCCTTATTCAGTTCTGTGTTGTGAGTGATTGTCATCTCCTCAGACTCTGACAAAGCAAGCAGTAAAGGAGATAGATTAGTGGAAGGCTTTTCTGCTGATTTTTCCTTTTAGGGTGGTATTTAGTCAGCAGCCATCATCACCGATTCATGTCTGGCCCTCAGGGCTCATTGGCTGCCTATCAGGTTCTCCTTTTTCCTAGGCTTTACCTTAAAGGACTTCCTCGTTTATTTATGTATTCTCTTCCTCTGAAATTATTCCTCAGAGCTTTGAGGGTGCAAAGATGGGCAGGCTAGGTGGATGATAGCGGCAGGAATTGCTGGTGAAGGAGAGAGTGAGAAAAAACCCTCCTCACCTGACAGCTGATGGTGACCAAGGGCACAGACTGGTTTGTGAGCCTAAAGCAATAATGTAATGATCTTTAAGAACAGAATCATGAAGACAAACTAGAGGCCTTTCTGCCCTGCCTATTCTTCAATAGCTCCTTGGAACATTTCTTTATCCTCTAATACCTTCCTGCCTTAGTGGCCCCTCAACAGAGTGATCATCTCCTCTCAGACCCTGTTCAACCCACCAGAGTTGCTTGGTTCATGTGTAACCCCCCTTTTCCTGTGCTCAGGTGGTCTTTGGGTTTTGTCAGTAGCTTTTTTATTTGAACAGATTTAATCATTTCCCCTTCAGTGCTTTTCTGGCTGATGTTTGATCTATCTGTGTTTATGAAATCTCGCTGGTTTCACACTCCCTAGGGGACAGGCCTGTGAGGCTCTCATGGTTACAAACAGCTCTCCAGACCAGGCAGGCAGAGAGAACAGAGCACATACCTGCCCAAAAACCCTGCTGCAATGAGGGCTTCACCTGTGGGACCAGGGGTATTTATAGCCTTGTCACAGCCCATCATAATTAGATGTGCCCATGGGGCAGCCTCAACCCAGAGCGTTGGCCCTGCTCCAGGACCCCATTATTAGTCCCATGGCGGGGTGTGGCTCTGAGCAGCAATCTGACCCAGCAGTACTTTGGGGAATTAAGGCACAATTCTGCTTTGGGGTGATTAGTTTGTCACCTGATGCTGATGCAGTTGTTGCCCTGAAGACTAAAGATGTTTGGTTGTTTTTTTTTTTCACAGATGCAGTTTCCACGTCAAGGCAATGGAAGCTGCTGAGGAGGAACTACCTCAGTTTGATCTTTGGGAACTGCTGGTGTTCAGCCTCCATGGACAGTTCTGGCAGTGCACTTGAACAAGGCTGCAAAGATAATGGTAAGATTCATTTTACAATCTGCCAACAAAAATAAGAGGTTTATAAAAGGACAAGTTCCCTCAGAGAACTGTTTGGTTAAAGAACTAAGCACCCATTTCTTGATCAACATTTATTTTTGAAGCCAGTGGGCATCTAGATTTGCCTCAAATGGCAAAATTAGAGGTGAAACTGTCAGCTGAGAACTGAAGTCCAGCTCCTTATTCCCTGCCCTTGAGCCACCCCATGAATTCCAGTTAGAGGTAACAGAGAGGGACACAGGGCTGTTGGATTCATATGAGCTAACTCAGACTGAATAAAAAGTGTTGATTGTTTCATTATTATTAATTAGTACCTGTTTAATTATAGAAATAGCAAGCTGATTGCCTCTGGGTCACTGCGGTGTGTCATTTCAAAAAGTTGAAACTGATCTCAGTGAATTTTCACTGGGATACTTTAATTAAAAGCATAGGAAGATAAGGGTAAGATTTAAGAGATTTTTTAGAATGAAAAGAGTTAAAATTTAATGTCAACAGTTTTCTTTTGTTTCTTTTCCCTGGTTTTATGAAGTCCTTGTAGAAGAAATCTTTTTCTTGACAGTTTTTTGGTATAAGCTGCTTGTGACTTGGGGGTGTGGTAGAGGGACAGTGGTTTTAATCAGTGTTCAGTTATTGGAAATGGAACTTGTTCCCTTTAGAAAAAAAAAGAAAAAAGAGAAAAAGTGGGAAAAAAGGACAAAAGGTGGAAAAAATACCCCTTTTTCTGCAGGAAGCAGACAAAGGATGCGATTCTTGCTTGTTTGAGGATTAGCTATGGAGAGCTGCACAGTGGCACCTGTTCTCAGGGCACTCAGAGCTGACAGATTTGTATGCGTGCGAGCTTTTGACCTCACTGAATTTGCTTTTCAGAGCATGGGCTTGTTTTGGAGAAATGAGGGTTTGCCAGACCCTCATTAGGCAGGAGGCAAGAGGGAAGGGAACGAGGGTGGGCACGGGGGGAAACAGCAGGGGGGGTCGAAAGCCAAAGCTTCTAGTTCCCAAAGGAGATCTGGAAACCTGTTTCTCTTTCTTTGAACTCACGAGCTTGAAGCAGTTGTCTTTACTCCTTACTGAGTTGAGTTTCCATGTTCAAACGAGCTCATTGCCTTTGACCTGCTTGGCCAGTTAAACCCGAGGCCAGTGCACAGCACAGGGAGGGGAGGAGCCTTCCCAAAGTATGAATTCCTGTACTGTTGTTAGGATCAGTCATGTGTGTCTGCAGTGCCTGGGATGGGAGCTCTAGCTGGAGCCCATGAACACTGGGCAGGACCCAGGGCACTGTTTTGGTGGCAGGTCCTTGCAGCCCTCTCAGCTCCTGTCCTGTCCAACCCTCCCAGCACATTGTCCCTTATCTCTGCCTTCCCAGGCACCCTGGAGTCAGTTACTCAGGTTGTGTGTGTCCAGCTCACTCATCTGTGTGTCATCATACCTTGCTATCAGCCTGCCTTTGCTCACAGGCCTCATTTAATTCCAGCTGGGCATTCTTTCCAGAACCACCCATCACTCCGTGTCCCTGGAATCAGTGACATTCCATGGGAGCCAGCAGCAGAACACATGGGGCGGGGGGGTGCTACTGGTGTGGCTTCACTGTGGGAGGAGAAGAAAAAACTGAAGGTAGGCTTTTTGGATGGATCCTAATAGAGGCCTGGAAAATTCACAGAGTTTCTGCTGAGCCATGCAGATGAGCAGAGGAGCTCTAATTAAAATACAGACTCTGTGGTGTTCTCAGAAACTGGGCAACATTCCCCATCTGAGCTCTGCCAGCAGATCTCAGTCCTGGACTTCAGCACTCACTGCTGCTCTGCTCTGTGAGACACCCACTCAGCTTGGCCAGCACAGCTCAATCTCAATTGGAAACATCTCGTGCTCTTCCAATTCTGGGCCCTTTTTGAGCAGAAAATGCCATCTCTCTACTAAATTGTGCCAAATTGCTTCATTTTGGCTGCAGTACTCATTCTCACTTGTCACCTAATGGGATACCTGGGGACTTCCATCTACACTGGCAGCACAGAGGAGGACTCCTGTGCATGCCCAGCCCCCTGCTAAGCCCTTGATTATATAGTGATGTGTTAATAACAAACACTCTTTCATGTCTTGGCAGTTGCAAACCTCTCCTCAGCAGTGCAGCGCTTCAGAAGTAGAATCACATGGGAAATAAGCAAGTCCCAGTTTTAAATAATTAGTATCAGCTTCTCTGGCAATTCTGTTCCCAGAATGAGAGTTGGGAAGAGTCTGAAGCTGCCAGATGCCACTTGTGTGGATGTTCTGCAGAATCTGAACCACGTTGGAGAGATTTGCAGTTGCAGAAGTATTTCTGCACAGGGAATCTCTTTCCCTCCCTCCCAGGTTATGAATCTGCCTTCCTTGGAGACCTTGCCACCTCCCAGTTTTTGAGAGCTTAGCAGTGGGAGGCAGAACTGTTTCCATCTTGCCTGAGCCACCAGGGCATCATCCATATCCAGATGAATGCATTTCTTTCAATTGGAGCCAAATTGCTGGATTTTGCAGTGCTGGTTGCCCACACCCTGTGGTGCTCACACCAGCCTGGCTTCCAGAAAATCCACAGGAACTGCAGCAGGCGTGAGCCACCACCTGTGCTGGTGGAAACCCTGAGCAATCAGAGGTGGTGGCAGTGACTGCTGAGCTGCTTGTTTCTGGAGCAAACGGTTCAGATCAATGAAGATGGAACAACTAAAATTTGTGGGAAGAAGACAGGTTAGGAAATTATCCTCAGGAAGTGAGAAACTTTGGTAGGAAGGTGTTCTGACTGCATTTCCAGTCTTGCTCCTGTGAGACTCCAGCTGCAGCACTGTCAGGAGCTGAGATCTGCAGTGAAACCCCTGTTTATCTGTCGGGTGTGGCCCTGTAAACATGAGAGTGATGAGATGTGTTAGAGGTGTGTTGCTCAGAAGAAAGGATGGGTATATGTGAGCAGAGCAATGCTTGAAGTGTTTTCATGTATTCTCAACTTGGCAAGGAAGGAGATGGATGACAGATGCTCAGTCTTATCTCTGGGAAGGAACTCTGAAATCCAAACTCAAATTATCCCCTACATCCATCCAATTTGCATACCCACTGGTAGTGTTCTGTGGGTTGTATCTCATTGTAAATACTTTGGATTCTGGATTATGGTTGTTATAATTTATATTCACATCATTTCAGCACTAACAGCAGTGCCAGCATTGCTGGGATGTGAATGTGCCTTGAAATATTTGGTGCCTCCTGAACCTGACATAATTCCTGTGGTACAAAGGGCATTGCTAAAACCTCATCATGTACCTCAAAGTAACAAACTAATGTAGTACAGCCCCAGCAGCAAAATTACCAAAGGGACAACCTTTATTTCTATTACTGTTGTAGAAATCTCCCAAAAGCTGGGTCCTTGAGAAGCCTTTGATGTGCAGCCTTTAAGGCTGTGGTTGAAGCCCTTGCTGTGGCAGAGGACTATGGAAGAAGGATTTAGGCAGGTCTGGAGAGGTGAGAATAGAGAAGCCAAGTGTTTGCCGTGCTGTAGGGTCTGTCAGCTTGCAGAGCTGTCTGTGGGGGCTTCTGAGGGCACTTTGCAAGGGACAGGACTGCCTCAGGTCAGATTTCTGTGAGCAGAGGAGAGGGAAAAGGGAGGGCTGAGAGCCCTACAGTTTTACCAGCAAGAATACACTTGAGCTATCAGTGTGAACATAACCTGTTTCTGTTCCTCCCTCGGTGTGTGTCCCCTGCATGTCTGGAACAGCCAGTCTGGGTGGTGGGCACGGGGCTGTGTGTCCATGGGGAGTGGTTTTCTCCCACTGGCTCAGCTGCCTTTTTGCCACTCCAGTCACCCACAGCCCCGTGGGAGAATCGCTCAGGGTGGGGACAGCGTGAGGTGACATCAGCTCCTCATCCCCAGGGATCCTGCCTCACAGATCATGTCACTTCCCACAGAGCAGTTCCACAGCTGCCTCTGCTCCACCCTCCTGATCCCTGTCTCTTCCACAGCATCTTCCAGGCTGTGCTGCAGTTGCAGGAGGTGCAGTCAGGTCCTGCTCTCCTGGGGCAGCTGATCCGGATAGGATGTGCCTTATGCAATAGTGTAAGCTGGGTGTATTTCAACATGCCAGCTGAAGCCCTGATTCAGACTTTGCACTGAATGTGTGTATTGGTCTTCTGAGAGGCAGCTGTTTGAGAATGTCACCACGAGACTGCCAAACCTACTTGTGTATTTCATAGTTCATACTGTAAACTGCTCACACTCCCCCCTGGGTTGTGTGTTAACAGACACAGCTCATAAATAGCAGTGCCTGGCAAAGCTGTCGGCTCTAGATCTGTCCACAGAGGTTTGGGCCACAGAATTTGCTGTGACAAAGGTGTCCCTGGTATTTTCCTTCTGTGTGAATACAGGAAGCATAGGACATGGAGTGCTTGGTGTTAAATGAGACCAAAGCTAGTGACTGCGGCTGCACATGGAACCAGATTTGTTTAAGTGGGTAAAAGAGGTCTCTAACCTCTTCCATAAAGAGATGACAATCAGAGAAATAGAAACATGGTTGAGAAAAATGATGCACAGTCAGAACACCTAGAAAATATTTTATAAAATAAAGAGGGGGTGGAGGAGCAATGAGGTACTAAAACATGTTGTGTGGAGAAGGGCTTGAAAAGGTTTCAAAGAAAATATCTTAGGATCTTGAAATAAAGCTGTAAGACACTGGAAAACCACAGAAATCCAGAACACAATAGGTCGTTTTATAAGTATTTGAAGTCTGCTTTTTCTTATGTGTGTATGTAAACATTGCTGAGGCTTTGTGAGCATGAAATTCCTTTTTCCTTTGCAGTTCTGTGGCACTTATAAGTCTAGTGAGGATGTCTTGCCTCTAGGCTGGGCATCACGCATGACAAGGAGAAGTACTAACCAAAAGAGATCAAAGGGAAACCCAGGTAGATTCCCGGGGAAATTGCTGGGTGATCAACCAGCTCAGGCTCCAGAGACTGCGTTTTGCAAGTCTGCATGTGATTTTAGGCTGTTTCCATTCTGTGAGCTCAGCCCGTGCTTTGTTAGTGCTGCAGGACTGAGTGCTTCCCTGCAGCATCCTCAGGCTATTTGGAGCGAGTGCGACGCTGATCTCCCTGCCCCCGGGCACAGCACATCTGGAGTAGAAATGGCTGTTGGGCGCTGATGGATGGAAGACAAGGGGCTAAAGAGAACAGAGAAGGCACTGAAAGCCTCTCCATGGTGGACATACTGAGAAAGACTCTTCCTCCTTCATCTTCACAGAAGTACAGAAGGAAAAAACCTGATGCTTCTCTACTTCTGCTGCTCTCTGGATTTCAGAAACGACTGTTGTGACATTTCCCTTCTCAGACTTGGCCGAGACAGAATGTCACTTTATTCCTGCCCCTTTTCCTCTAGCTGAAACATTCTGCTGCAAAGACCTCAGCAGCGAGTGACTACTCCATCTGCTGTCTGGAGGAGGTCATTCATCTCCAAAGGGAACAACAGACTTTGCAGTGACTTCCTCCTGAGGAATCAGCTGCTGACAGAACACTCTCCTTTAGCCAAATCCAGGCTTACAAGGAGAGTTTGGGTTGCTCATTAACCTCAAAAACTATCTAGTATAAAAATAACCAGGAAAGAACAATCTGTTGACCTGAACCAGCTTCTGTACAAGGAAGAGTTGACCGAAAAGGAACCCTTCAGCTCCAGAGCATTGCTGCAGAGGACTGTGAAGTCCTCCATATCTAGAGGGTGAGCAGGCAGGGATGGCTTTCCCTTTCCCAGGTATCTCACTGTTCCAGAGGTGGGACAGTGGCCTGTGGGAGTCTGCACATGCTGTGACTGTCTTGTGGCCTACTCTGGAGGGGAGAGGTGTTTCTGAGCTGGGTTTTCACTTCAAGTGGAGTGCTAAGGTGCCAAATATGGAGCTGTGTGAGGAAACCTTTCCCAAACAAAGCTCCCTTACAGGAAAAGAGCTGATAATCTTTGGAGTCTGCTACAGATTTAGCACTTAGCTGTCAGTTGAAGGTGAGAAAGACAGGTCTGGGCAGCTGCACAGGACATGGGGTTGGGAAAGGGCACAGCTATGCCCTGAGCACCTGATGAGCAGGCTTTGAGATTATCCAAGGACCTGTGCTGCCAGATGAGGAGCAGGAGCCCGTGGACAGCTGGATTTTCCTGTCTCTGCCAAGACACAGGTGCTGAGATGCTTCTCACTGCCAGGCTCTTGAGCTTTCAGCTGGGCACCTATCCAGCTATCCATCACCCCTTGGATCTGGGCCATGGGAAGGCAAATGTGATCTGAGGGTTGCCACTGCAGAGGAGATATCAGACACCTGGCATTTCATACAAACTGAGGGAAACTCGGGCTGAAAATAGAACTGGGCAGTGGCTTGAGTGCTTTGAGTCTGTGCTGGGGTTTCTGCCTGGGGTCATGGCCCTGGGGGGCAGCTCGAGGCAGAACCAGCTGTTTGGGTGTAACTGTAGAAAAATTGATGTGGGGCAGCTCAGAACCTCAGGTGAATTGGAAGCCAGTGCAGGGATTTTCTTTTTTTCCCAGGATTTGATCACATGAGGAACAATGGAGTGAGCGCTTCTGCACTTTGTGGTACGACTGACAGATAGTGCAGGGGAGGTGAGACTGGCTTTGTTTTCAGCTGTGAAACCCAGGAAGGGATATGTTCTTTGTGAATTAATTAATCTGGAGAAAAGGCAGATTAACTGTTTGACAAAAATTCATTTCCACCCACTTCCCAGCTGGCAGCTTAGCCGTGGACTGTCAGATTTCCATCAGCCTCCAACGTTCTGACTGAAATAGCAATTTTTGCTTGGCAGGCCAGAGAGTAACAGTTGTGAGCCCTGCGCTGCTCGTGGGTCACAGGTAAGGGAGGCAGGACGAGGTTCTGCCCTGCTCCAGGCAGGGCTGGTTGGTGCTGCATGGCCTTTCTGGCAGATGCCATGAGCAGGAGCTGAACTTGAATCCTTCTGAGCAGGGATTTAGGTTCATTTCCTAGGCTAGCAGGTTTCAGGGATTCTTCTTCTCACCTTGTTGTGAAATGGGGGGAGTGACACCATCCTTCAACCCAAGGGAAGCATTTTTCATGTGGGTTATTCAGTGCCTCAGCAGCACAGCAATCAGGGAGAAGTGGGAGTCAGTGCAGGGCCCAGTGACAATCTCAGGCACAGAAATATCTCAAGACAGAAGCTGAGGAAAATCATAATCACAAAGCCATCAGTCTGCTAATAAGAGCTGGGGGAGTAAATTTCAGATGAAATCCTGGTTAGTAATAGCACACAGCGGATACCTGCTGGATTTCTGAGGTTGGGACTTGGCCCAGGAAAAGTGTGTGCTGCCAGTTCAGAGGCTGTTGGGATGTAAAAACTCCAGCTTCCTTCCAAATATTTGCAAGGTTTGAGTTGGCCCTACCAAAGAGAACTGTTAGGGAGACATTTACATCCACGTGACACACCCACAGCAGGTCTTATCCCTCAGTGACAGAGCTGACCGTGTCACCTGTTGCCAGCAAAAGGAGTGCCAGCAGAGCAGTGGCTTTCCTGTGCATGTCACTGCTATCAACAGAGCAAAGATGTCTCTAAATAGCATGAGAATGTTTAGCAATTGTGGTCTCATGAAAAGTTCAAGCTGTATTTCAAGGACAGAAGGTCTTTTGAGAAGGAAGAGATCAAATCCCCAAGGAGCAGTTGTAAAATGCCACTGTGAGTGCCCCTCAAATGCCTTCTGCTGAAGTGACAGGCTGCACTTGTGTCTGTGTGATGGGAAAAGGACACAAGGGTACAGAGTTGGGACCCTGAGCAACCTTACACATCATAAATACCACAAGGTAATGGCAAAACGAGATCTTTATTCTGTGTAAAAGAAAATGCTGAAAAACAGGGCATCAGCCAAACTTTGGGTGCAGTTAGCAGGAATCTGAGAACAAACTGTGCAAAGACACATTTACAGTTGGGAATATTTGCTGCTCCTGAGAAGTCTTAGTGTCTGCAGAGATTGAACTAATAAGCTACTACAGCTCCTCTGAAGACTGACCTGGGAGTTGCACAGTGGAGACTCAGCTGAGGTGTTTCTGGGAAGGGGAAGGAGTTGGAAGGACAAAGCAAGGAGAAGGATCTGTGTATCACAGACAAGACTGACCTAAGCCCAGTGAATCTAGATCTGTTCATCCCTCAGCTGCCTAAAAGCAGAAAATGCTTTTTAAAATTCCTTTTGTCAGTTCTGGCGTTTTGATTTTCATCTGCAATGTCACCCTGGAGGCATAAACTACAAACTCCAGTCCCTGCAAAGCTGGGGCTCTGCAAGTGTCTTCTCATTACTGGGATTCACTTCTTTGTTGGAGTAACAGGTGGTGTGAGTTGGGAGGGAGCTGTGGGCAGTGCAGTGGGAGAGGTGGGTTTGGAGCCTGCCCAGGGCAAAGTGAGTGAGGAGCTGTGAGCACTGGCAGGGCTTCAGCCAGGAGAGCTCTGTCAGAACAGTGTCACTGTCACCCTCGTGAGATTAATGCCATGGTGGTGCCAGTCCAGCAGCTGGGGTTTCCACAAATAGAGAGCAGACAGAGTGAGCAGAGGGGAGCCTTTGGGGCTGCCAGAGCTGGACGTGGCACCCTGGCACAATGTTTGATCCCAGGGTGAGTGTATATGCTCAGTGATGGAGTCAGGGGCATGGGGACCTTGCCCATGTCTGCTTTGGATTCCATCTGTTCCTTACCTGGAGCACCAAAAGGGGAATTTCCTCACTTTGGTGTCTGCATGCCCTAAAGCCAGTGCTCTCAGAGTTACCACAGCCAGCAGCAGTGGGAGACCCAAGACAAAGCAGAGAAGTGATAAGAAAACCCAAATTCTCTATCACCAGCCCACAAAAGATCACATGGAACTGCCACCAAGAGGTCCTGCCAGTGTTACACTGCTCTTTGTGGGACCCAGCAGAATCCACTGAGCAGGTAAATTCTCACTGGTATGTTTCCCTGGGACCAAAAAGACACACACTCACTGCAGGAGTAGGACAAATGAGATTTGGAGGACAGGCGTGTGTGCAGGGATGTGCTCAGCAGGAGGAACACAGAGGTGCTGCCTGCCATGGAGCACAGAGCAGAGTGCCAGCCCTGTTACAACCCCAGAGGAGCCACCCTCCTGTCACTGCAGGGCTGCTTGCACTCACCCCATCTGACTTCCCACCCAGCACGCACAGCAGTTTTCCCAATGGCACCAAAAGAAGGAACAACCTTCCCAAGCCTGGAGAAAATCCCTTTGGTGCCAAACCCCCTGAGGTCGGGGCAAATCAAGGCTGGTGTTGCAAGGGGTGTCTTGGCTGGGCAGATCTGTCAGGACATGTAACATGGTGTGAGAGACATGATGTTTATTTCTACTGTCTGAGATGGATGTGGCAGGAAGGAATATTGCAAAAACTCATTTCCCAGCAGCAGGTGCTGGTGCATGAGCCAGGGCCTGAGGGCACATCTGGCCAGATGCTGTGAGTGCCCACACAGGGGAGAGCAGGGCTGGGATGTGTCACAGTGCTGCTGCTTCTTGCTCAGAGGGAGCCCTGGGCTTCTTATTTGCTTTTGGGCCGAATGAAATGTTCTGGTCAATTGAAATACCGTTTTATTTCATTTGTCATTTATTCTGCTGACTTTATTCCAGGAACTGCAGCGTGGTGCTGAATGTCCTGTGGATGTACCCGGGTCTCACTCTGACACTGGTGCCTCCTGGAGTCCCTTGCACTGAGGAAGGGCAGGAGTGATTCCAGTTTTCAAGTGTTTTCATGGCAGCCAGGAGGCCTTTGCTTCCTGAGAGTGGTGTTCCTTGGGGGAAGGCTGACTTCTCCAGCGCACTGCTCTCCTGACAGGGTGGAAGCCCTCGGCCAGGCCTGGCATCTCAGCCTCTTCTCTGTGTCTAATGAAGGGGCTGAAGCCCTTTCTGGATCTCCTGGGGATGAGACATCTCATTTTCACCCTCTTGGAAAGTAAAATGGCAGCTGTGGATCAGCTTTATTTATTCTGTCTATGCATTGTATCTGTATTCATGAAGCTCCTTTATTCAAATCCTTGGCTCCCAGCTCTAGGAGCAGTAACTTGTCCTTTAAAATGATAATAATCCCAAGCAAACTCCCTACAGAGACAGAATTTGTCATTGCTTTGCCTTTGGCTTTGCAAGTATCTCATGTTTCTCCTCCTAATGTGCTGCGCTGACGGGTCTGTGGTGAGGTCCAGGGCAGGCTGGTCTGCAGTGTGGGCACCGAGATACACAGTGCCCAGGGCAGTGGGACAGGAGCAGCTGCTGAGAGAGGCTGTACAAAATGGAGGTAGGAGAACAGACCTGTGAGTGTTTGGCTGCCTGACACCCTGAGGTGCAGCCAGACCTCACACGATGAGCACTGTGTCCAAGAAAGGGATGATGGCTTTATTCCACACTCCTCTGGCAGATGCCAAACTGACATGCCCACAGCAAAGCCTCTGTGAACCTCCTCGCTTTTATCTGAAGTGCCAAATGTTGCTGGCAAGCTGTAGGTAGGCAAAGACTTCTGCCTCTCTCTGCTCACCAGAATCCCTCACGGCGCACAGAAGTCGCTGCTGGTTTGGGTGGTGCCGGGGTTAGCCCTGCGTGAGCGATACCTGACCCCTCGTGGGCCGGGCTGGGCAGCACAGGGCAGGGCAGCACAGCACAGGGCAGCGCAGGGCAGCACAGGGCTGGGACGGGCAGGGCAGCGCAGCCCCGGGCTGGGACGGGCAGGACAGCACAGGGCAGGGCAGCACAGCACAGGGCAGGGCAGGGCAGCCCCGGGCTGGGACGGGCAGGGCAGCACAGCACAGGGCAGGGCAGCACAGGGCAGCGCAGGCCCGGGCTGGGCAGCACAGCACAGGGCAGCACAGCACAGGGCAGGGCAGCACAGGGCAGCACAGCCCCGGGCTGGGACGGGCAGGACAGCACAGCACAGGGCAGCACAGCACAGGGCAGCGCAGCCCCGGGCTGCTGCGGATGCCGGCGCCGAGGGTGCCCCGGTGCCGCGGGAGAGGGCGCTGCGGGCCCGCGCTGCGCAGCCCGGGCTGGGCACGGGGAACCGCCGGGGAACCTCCGAGCGCTGCGATCGCAGCCCTCGGCAGCGAAATGCTGCTGGAAACTTTACCCGACCCAGCCCGGAGAGGGGAAGGGCAGATCTTCACTACCGCTCGTGACTTGTATTGTATTTAGTGCAGGGGTCTCTCTACCTAGAAGGATGTTTTGATGGATTAATGCACTTTCGAGTTCAGCTGCTGCTCACCAGAAGGGATGGTGGGGTTTGATTCATACCATCATATCTCTTTCCCCCCTTCTTGTTCTGTTTTGGTTGTGCCCGCAAAATATCCGTCCTGAAGATTGCCGCTAGAAAGGGATGTTAGAAGTGGTTCAAATCTACATCAGCAAAGGTACGTCGTGTCACAGGCATCCGTTCTCTTCCCATTTCCATGGAAACATGGACTTCGGTGGTGTCAGGCAGAGCAGCCTGGCAGGATGCAGCGGACTCTCTCCAGGAGGAGCTGCTGGCAGCAGCACACAGAAATATGCCTTGGTCTCTTCAGGTTTGGAAAGACCAGGTAGTCTGGTCCTTTAGAGTAACAGCACTTGAGAGACCGTATCAGAAACAACAGCTGGGACAAACACTGAACTCCCTGCTTCCCCCTTCCCACCCTACCCTTCCGCATCCCGGTGCCCCGTCCAGTCCCGCAGAGAACACTGCACACCACAGGCTCCGGTTTTTAATTTCCTGGGGGGCACAAGGGGAGGAGAGCACATCTTGTGGCGGCTGACAGGCTTTTTGTTCTGCGCCAGTCCTTTTATTAACCCCCCGCTAGATCATTCGCTGTCTGAGCTGAGCTGCCCCCGCTGCGATGATGATGAGAGTGTTTGTAGCAGCAGGGCNCCGGAGCGAGGGGCCGGGCACCGGGACACAGATTGCTGCCGCAGCCTCGCCTCCATCTGCCCTCTCCTCGCCCGAGACACCTCCCATGATCCCGGCGGCGACAGCAGTTGTGCGTCTGATCCCCCCGCGGCCGTCCCGAGTCCCGAGTCCCACCTGGGAAGGGGGTGGCGGCCGGCAGTGCGGCGGGGGGGGCCTGTTGCACATGGACAGAGATAGGATGGGGGCCACGGCAAGGGCTATCATCTGCTATCCATCCACACCCTGCCATCCCACAGCCTCACCCAACCCCTTTGATTTATCCTATATCTTAGGCAAAAGCAAGTGTTTCCACTCCATAGTCTTGCCCTTCTGTATTTAGGGCCTCAATTCTGTAAAACATTTATCTCAGACATGGGACTGCACAATTTATGGGAGGAATTGAAATATTTTTGAGCAGTTGTTTCCTTCTCCATTTGGATCAGACTGCTGTTGGTGGTTGATTATTCAAACAAATTAATTTGGGATGCACACATAAGTCCTAATTAGCTGCAATTATTCACTTATTTCCCCCCTGCTTCCCTTCTACATCGCCAGAAATTAAAAAAATATCACCCTAACACAATATGCCCTGCAATAATTATCCCCCGGGCCAGTCCTGAACCTCTCAATCTACGATCAATACCTTCATCTGTCAGCCACAATTAATTAAACACAATCCCACTTTCAGGGCTTTGATTCATATCTCCCCAGAACAGCTTACTGGATATTACAATCCAGACTGATGCTAATGCTGTCCTCAAGTGGAAGGGAGGGGCTGACTGAGATATCAACCCCCAATTTCATTAAAAGCCAAACGATAGAAGGGCTCTCGTTTTGAGGTGAGTGATGAGTAGGTGAGACTGTGTTCTCCTCTAGAGCCCAGCTGCTTCCCAGGGGAATAGCACTGCTGGAATGAGACTGGGGCAAGGCTGTTGCTCTGGGTGGGGAAGGGGAGCTGAGTTGGGCCAGCACGATGGTTTTGTTGTCTGTGCTGTCTGTGTGAGTGTGTTCTGTTCTACAGAGTCTTATTTCTTTGGACAGTGTTTGCAGTTCTGGAATTTGATACGTTTCTGAACAGTAATTCAATATCCAAAGGCTGTTTAGAGCTTCCCGACAATGATCTGTGGTGGTCCAAGCCAGAGCTCCAGAGATGCTATAACAAAGCTCTTAAAAACAGTAAAATTGTTTTACTTGAGATTCTTCTGGTGCTTTTAATAACCCTCTGTTCTACACATGGAGTGGTAAAAGCAAAAAGGGATGTAGGGCCAAGCCACATAAGGACGGGATCCAAGATTCATGGCTCCCTCCCCTCTCTGCTGTCTCCCTCAGATAGGCAAGGAGCTCAGACCTAAAAGGGGTGATTTGAATCTGTTCCAGGTCTTAAACCTGAGAACCCATTCCCTTTTTGCTGATGCTGGCCATGTGTCTCAGCCAGCATCCTCTCCCAGGATTGCAGCCTTCACATTCCTTTTTACTCTGATCCACAGTCAGGTGCTCTCCTTCCCGGATGCCTGTTCCCTGCACCTTCACCCTCAGGATTTCAAAAGCCTCAGATCCAACATCCAGGAGTCTGAGGGCAGCTCCTGTTTTTCACAAAGGGCAGGCAGCTCAGCAAATCTTCAGACAATAAGAGAGAATTATTTCCAACTTCGAGCCACCTGGAATAAAGTGGAGTTGATGATGTTGCAGGGAGTCGTGACCCCAGGACTGGGAACAGCAAATCTAACTATATTTGAGCTCTCCAGTAGCCCTCAGTGTCCAGTTTCATCAGCACAACTGTCTGGGGGTTTCCAGGACATCTTCCAAGTGATAGATGTATTTTGTTTTCTGCCCTTGTAGGACAAATGACTTTGGAGCCATAATCAAAGGGGAATAGGCAGGCACTGTAGGTCAGCTCGGGATTTGTGCTGGCTCTGTTGGAGGAGAGCCCAGTGTTTGCACAGAACAAGCAGGAGCCTGTTTGCAGGGCTGGAAATGTTACACTTGGCCATCCCAGGAAAATTTACACCTCGGTGGTACATAATGGAGGCAGGAAGGTATGGAAAACCTTCCCCTCTGCTCGTGTCCAGCTTCAGCAGGGACAACAGGGCCCAGAACTGCGGCAGCCTTGCGTGAGGGAGCTGCTGAGGAAACCACAGCCTTCACTTGAATTTGGGAGTTCATTCCAGTTCAGTGAGGCAAGGGATACTTCCATGCCTGCTTTCCACACAGGGCTCTGCTGTTTAGCTGCACCAGCAAGCCTGTTGCATCCAGAAATGATTAAAGCTGGAAGGTTTCCTAGGCAAATTCTGTAAGTTCGATAGGACATTCAATTAGAGAAGAGGAGCAAGAGCATGCAGTGTGCTGGTCGCTGAGTCTGCCTCTGACAGACCTCACTGAGAACTCACACTGGCTTTGCAGGGAGGAACAACCACCATGGGAAACTTGGAAAATAAATAATTTGTTGGGATTTTGCTGCCTGTTTTTTCCCAAAACCCTGTACCCACCTTCTCATGACGATCAGAAAGCTGTTGCTTTATCTGCGCTTTAAGCTTCAGCTTGTAAATAGCAAAATCTCTGTGATCAGAATGATTTTAGATACAATGAAGCCAAAAAAATGCCAATTTCTCTGCTATCCACCTAAGAAAATGGAGTGATGGGTTTGTAATAGAGCAATAAACCACAGTGCCTTTGTGGGTGCAAACTGTTAGCCTGAGGTTCCCTGCAAGACAGAAGAACAAAGGCCACTTCTCTTTCATCAGCCACTTGAGCAGTACAGACCCCCCACCACCCTCCCCGAGTGAAAGGCTCTGCTGGTGTCTTTATTGCCAGGAGAAAATGAAAATTATATGCAAAATATAGACGAGAAAACTCGTATCTCTGTGTTTGAGCGCTGTGCTGGGTATGACATCACTGGGAGCCAATCAGCAAACTCCCTTTGTGTCTGGCTTTCTAATAAAAGCCACTTCATCAGAGTAATTTGCAGTAATAATTTATTCACCTTCTAGGAACGGCACCACCTGACTCCCTGAGCAGCCAGGGAGAATGAGCAAGCAAAGGTCCTGAGCCCCAGATATGGCTGTGCCCTGGGTGGGCACAGCTCCAGCTCTGCCTTGATGAGAGTTGCCTTCAAGCTGCAGATAATAGGAGTGATCACATGTGTTCATTAATTACTGCATGGCTGAGCACCCCTAACGCTGCTCCGTGCTGCAGGTGCCCAGAGCAGGGGATGGTTCCCAGCAGGAAAAGCGGCTCTGGGCGTGGAAGTGTTGCACTGGGGCCACATAACAGGGCTCTGCAGGAGAGACAAGGGGCTGCTTTGCATGGACACAGGGTCTTCCCTGGACTTTTGAATTTGGAGTTTGCCTGGGTAAGGGGCGGGGAAGCCTGTGCTTGAGGCACAGAGAGAAACTGAGGCACCTCAGCAGTGTGTGCAGTTCAGATGCCTGGTGCTGTGCAGGGGAGGATCTGGACGCACGGCAATGTCACGGATAAGGCGGTTGTGTCACTCAGTGCAGCTCACAGGAACCTTCTCTGCAGGCTGGGATAGCTCAGAGCACCTTGGTGGCATCCAGCCTTACAGGCAATGAGTAACAGCTCTGTGAACGAGGACAGCCCCCACAAAAAAGAGCAGCAGTCTGTGGGATCTCTCCCTGAATCCCGAGAAAATGCGTCTTCAAGCAGCGCTCCGGGGCTGAGTAATCTGGCTGTGCAGGAGACGTGTGGGCTGCTCGTCCCACCCGTCTCCAGTGGGAGCTTTGCTGTGCCAGTGTGTTGTGTGGGAGGCTCTTCCAGAGCTCTGTGGAGCTGCTACACTGGGTGTATATCCTGCTGGTGTAAACTCCCCTAATCAGATTCTGCACACACAGTGCTGGATTTGGAAACAGAGCACAGAGCAATGAACAGACACCAGCCCATGAAGACAAGCAAAACAAGAGATCACTTCTACCCTGAATGATTCATTCTGTTTTACAGCGAGCAAAAGCAGCAGAGCTGGGAACAGCAAGCAGATGTCCTGGGCTGGCCTGAGGAAGTCCAGGCAGACACACCAATACAACCATCAGTACACAGGTAATGGAGATCTCAAGTGAAGATGCAGCCAGGCAAAAACCCAACAGTTGTTTGGTGGCAGAGTGAGGGGGTCTTCATTCTCATTGTGTGCAACAGCAGCCCTCCTCTCTGGCTGAGTTGTCAGCATTGTGTTTATGCAGCCTTTGGAGATTTTGAAAGAAAAAAAAAAATCCAAATAATTCAACCAGTGGAGTTAATTTGCTCTGTAAATCCTGCTGTGAGTGCATCCAAGCAGGCTTTGTGTCAGAGGTTTCTCTGGTAGTTCCCTTGCCCATGTGTGCATTGATCCTGGAGAGCAGGACAGCTCCTGGTGATGAATAACCCTCCTCTCAGCTCTTCCCTAGGGAAGTGTTTAGCCAGCAGTCCATACTGTGCTCATGGGGTCCATTATGAGTCACCTTGGAGGAGCTGCTTGAGGAAGTACCACCTTATCAGAGCTTCTTGGGAAGAATCAAATCAGATCCTGTGCCTGTGTGGCTGCTGGTGTGCTGGGAACTACAAGAAGCCGCAGGCAGTATGAAGGAGGATTAGGGGTGGTGATGTGCTCCCTTGGGATCCCCAAATAAATCTAGGTATGCTCTGCTTGGATGTGTTACTCTCCATGTGATAGCAAGCCTGAGGGGGTCTAAATGTCTTCAGTAAGAGTGGGAGGTGCATGGCCCCTTTCTGAATCCAGGCTTTCCAGGTTTGCCATTCCAATCTTCCACTGCGGTTGAGATGTTTCCTTGGGTGCCTCCAGGACCACCTGCAGCAACCAAGAGACCCTGGCTGCAGCCCCCCATGGGCACCACAGGCTGGCAGTGAGGAGTGTCCCCACTGATGATCCCTGGGAGACCCTCCCAGCAGCCCTGATGGTAGCTGTGACACCCACTTGTGCTCATTTGGTGACTCCAGGGACTTTGAACACTGGAGGTGCCATTCCAGGTGCAAGGCAGGCTCTGGCCCCTACTCCCATACTGTAAGGAACACTGGGAGATTTGGGAAGTGTTTCCTTGTTCCTAACCATTTACTTGGTTAGGTTGAAGCAGAGCAGAAATAAGTGGGGAGGGGGAGGTGGTGCTGCCCCTAGCCTCGGTCTGTAGGGCCCTTTTAAGTCTTGTTTATTGATTTACTTTGAAATGACATCCTTGGCTCAAATGAGTGCAGTCAGAGGTGGCAGAACTCCAGAGCAGAAGAGTTTATAACATATTTTCTAGGAATTGCATGTCATATCTGAAGGGAAAATGGAAGGGTAACATAAACACACACAAAGCCTGAGGATAATGTCTGTTACTGTGTGGAGACAGTGGTCTCAGAGCCTGGAGTGATCTGATGAAGTCTGGTAGTGGAAATTTGGGCTAAGCTGTGCTTTGCAGACTGGATTCTTTTACAAATGAAGCTGTGTAAAAGAAATTCTGGATTGCTGGGTCAGGTAAACAGGAAAGCAGGCAGCCTGCAGAGACCAGGCCACTTTGTCCTGACTAACTGCATTTCATGGAGCCTGGCTTTTGGATAACCTCTGCCAGTCACCCTGGCACCAGCTCACTGAACTTTGCCTCTGGGGCTTGTACCAGACAGAGATGTTAAGGCTCCTCACCCCATCACAGCACCACATCAGGTCTGTATAACATCTTGTTTCCATCATGGATTGTGTTCTTTAAACCTGAAAGTGGTTTGCCTTTGTTGTGAACATGCAGATAGAAACATAATGTTTGGCCTGCTTAAGTGCCTCACCCTCTTCTCCACTGACTTGGCCGGGCATTTCCAGGTTGTAAAACTGACTCATTATTAGCCTCAGATTAGGCAGCAGCAAAATTGCTTAAACCTGGCTTAGCTGCCAGACTAGGCCCTTTAATGCAGCCCTTTTGTTCTTGGACCATTGTCCCAGTGGTCCATTCCCAGCCCCCCTTCCCCTATTTCTGCCTGGGGCTCGCTGGACTTGCTAAGAGCATCTCTGCAGCTAGAAATGGATGTGCTTTTTTTCAGGATCTCTTTGTTGTCTTGAGCTCTCAGGGTGGCTGCCTAACACCTGCAGCACTCCCACATCCCTGTGTAAATTGCCTGCATCCCTCACTGACAAATGAGAGGCCATTGCCAGCAACAAGGTAACCTGGCATTCCCTTCGAGCTGCCTTCTGCTTCCCAGCCAGCTCCAGGTGAGTGGGTGAGCTCAGCCCTGGCGTGTGCCCAGCTGGCTCTGTAACCTGGGGTCAATTGAGCCTTTCAGGATCCCACTGCTCCTGCCCCTGCAATCAGACACGAGCTCTGGCTCTTCCAGTGCCTGGGAAGCAGCTGAATAATGCTGGGTAGGCTCAGCTTCCCACACAGCTCCCTGCCAGCTGCAGCTGTGGGCTTGTCTTTTCCAATCTATGGCTACCACTAGCACACTGATATCACAGTGTGATATCTTTGGGTCTGGTAGTGACAGGTCTACCTGTTGGTGGAGGGGGAGGTTTGTTATTCCCTTCTGCCTGAGGAGGACATGGTTCCCCTGCCTTGGTGGATCTGAGGCTGTGCCTGCCCTGCTTGACAGTCCTCAGGTACTGTCAGCTACTTCACCTGCTCCATCCTTGGCTATTTGCCCAGCCCTCCTCTCTTCCTGCTCTGCGTTCTCTCTCGGGGTGACCTTATTTACAAATTTTGCATATTTAACGTCCTGCTGATGACTCACAGAGCGATCGCTTTCCTCCTAAACCGTCCTGCACTGTCCAAATTAATTCACATTCTGCTTTCTGACACCCCTTCCTGGACACCTACCTCCTGCCTTCAGCTCAGGAGTTCTAAATCTTCTCGTACTTACTCTTTCCTGCTCCTTTCTTGATGTCTTTTTCTCACCATCCACTCACCCCCTCCATTCTCTTTGACTTGACCTTTCTCTAAATACCCATATCTGGGCTCTGCTGAAAGCTGGATGGTTCTGCCCAAAGGTTATCTCTAAAATCCAACTCGTCCTCCCTGTGCACCCAGCTGAAATCCCTTTGGAATGCCCAGGTTTTCGAAGCAATCAGATTTCTGCCACTCTTATCAGTGCTGTGCAGAGTCCCACACACCTTATCATTGGGATTTTCCTGGGAGCCTCTGGCAGCGCTGTGTTCAAGGGTTGTGTGCGTGGGTCTCACCCAACCTGCCACCATCTCCCTCACGCTCCCTGTCAAGTGCCTGTGCCTTGTGCTGGCAGCCTGTCCTCCTGGCCCTGCTCCATCCAACCATCAGCTGGATTTTCCACTGCAGAGATACTGAGTTTTTCTGCCAGCCGTGCCAGTTCCCATCTGCCACCACGTGTTTCTCCCAGGTTACTCCCTCTGCAGCAGAGGAGCAACTTGTAACCACTGACAAAGCCTTTTTTTCCTTCTTCTAGATCCCTGCTAAAATCTACTGGGCTGCCCTGGCTGCCCACAGCTACTGCTACCCAGTGTCTGCCTTTGTGTTTGTGCTCCTTTGCCTGTGTACGGTCTCTTTGTGTCCCCTGAGTGTGTCCTTGGGATCTGGGCACACTCCTGAGCGTGGGACTGTCCCTCTGTGCCATCAGCAAGATGAGACCATCATGCAGCCCATAATGAGGGAGGAAAGTGTAATCACTGTAAGCCTAAATGATGAAGTCAGGTCATTTTGGTTTCTGAGCACAGCAAACACCAGGCTGGTTTCAGGGCTTGCAAATCTCCTGATTCCCAGGCCCATTGTCGTGGTGTTGCCTCTGTCACGCACAGCAACTCTGGCTCTCCTCCCACAGATTATCTGGGCATGCAAATGACCTCAGACAGATACACTGCCATTTTCTCATGCTGTGATTTTCCTCACACCCCCCCTGCGGGACATGACAATAAAATTACCCCTCTCGTTCCTTTCCCACAGACAATCTCGCAGCGTGTCAGTCAGCATCACGTGAGCAGTCCCCCATCCATTGCTCCTGGGACCCAGGGGGTGATTTGGAAAGGATCTGCTGGGCTGTCACTCACCTCCATCTGCCTTCAGGAGAAGGATTCTGGGTTCCATGCTGTTTCCTCTTGTGCCTGCCTGGCTCTTTGATCACAATTTGCTTCTCAGGCCTTCAGAATCACAGCTGCCCTGTAAGGTTTGCCCGTAATCCTGCTGACATGTTGTTCTCTGGCAAACTCTGGACTTTACTTGCTCCCAATTTGGGATTAACTGCTATTTCTGATGATTCTGCTGTTGCCACAGATGTCCCATTTCTTACCTGGATTTAAGAGCTGTTTGGGTCTAAAGTATTCCTGACCTCCTTTGTCACTGTTGCCTGACCAGCCACATTTTTATTTCAAGATTTCATTATTGAATCCATTTCTCTCTCTCTCTCTCTCTCTCTCTCATTTTTGTCCCCACTGACCCTTGTGCACAACATACAACTGGATCTGCACCAGGAATTTGTGTGGAGAGCCTGCATGAACCTGCAGCACTCACCAGGACATGCCAGCAAAGTTCCTGTCTGGAAAACAAAAGCATTAGAGCTCTGACGTGACAGCAAGCTCTGTGTCAGATAAACACATGTGCTTTCTCATCTTCCTCCCCAAAAGACTTCAGACATGTACTGAAATTTACACTCCTGGAGCCGAGTTTGAGCTGGGGTCAAAAATGTTTGCAGGCAGGAAGGTTTCTTACTCAAACGTTTCCCTTCTTCACACTTATTTGCAGTGTGTGCTTCCAGGAGCAGGATATCAGAGTTGGTTGCCAGCTGCAAACCAATGGCCATGTGGTTCTTTCCAGGGCAGAGCTAATGATGAGGTAACCCCTTGGTGGTGGGGTGTGGAACTGCTCCAGGAATCTTCATCTGTAGGAGAAGTGTCGTGCAAATGATGGGGATAGCTAGCAGTTGTGGGTGGCTGTTACTGAGCACCTCAGTGTGTTTTGTGGATACGAGCTGTAGAAATCATAGAATCTGAGAATTCCAGCCTGGTTTGGGCAGGAAGGGACCTTAAAGCTCATCCAGTCTCAGCCCCTGCCACAGGCAGGGACATCTTCCACTGTCCCAGGGTGCTCCAAGCCCTGTCCAGCCTGGCCTTGGACACTGCCAGGGATCCAGGGGCAGCCACAGCTGCTCTGGGCACCCTGTGCCAGGGCCTCACCATCCTCATAGGGAGGAATTTCTCCCCAGAATACCATCTAACCCTGCCCTCTGGCAGTGGGAAGCCATTCCCCCTTGTCCTATCCCTCCATGCCTTGTCCCCAGTCCCTCTCCAGCTCTCCTGGAGCCCCTTCAGGCCCTGGCAGGGGCTCTGAGCTCTCCCTGGAGCCTTCTCCTCTCCAGGTGAGCAGCCCCAGCTCTCCCAGCCTGGCCCAGAGCAGAGGGGCTCCAGCCCTTGGAGCAGCTCCAGGGCCTCGTCTGGACTCTCTCCAGATCTCCACATCCTCCCTGTGCTGGGCCCCAGGGCTGGGGCAGCTCTGCAGGTGGGGTCTCACCTGAGCAGGGCAAAGGGACAGTCCCCTCCCTTGACTTGCTGATGCAAAGCTCCACTGTGCAGTGCCCGTGTCTAGATCAGGTGACTTTTCAGAGGCCTGAAAGGTCTGAGGATCCAAGGATACCCTCTGGAGAGTGGGGAGGGAGCACAGCCCATGAAGGAGGAAAACAGATTGTCCAGAGCATAGAGAAGGAATGTCTGGAGTAGAAAAGGCTCCCTGGGACAGGACACACTCTCTTTGCACCACCTGCCCCAGAGAAGGGATTGGGTAGGGAAATTTTCCCACCTGGTTGTATGGACCATGTGAATACTGGAGCTCAGAGTTCCACTCCCTTCCCACATCTCCAGTGTCTGGCACAGAGGGAAAAGCACTGAGGGAGGAATACCCCAAGCTTGCCCTGAAAGCAGGGATTAAACAGACTGCAGTAAGAAATTACTTCAATTCTTCTGTAATATTTTTTATATCTGATAATATCAGGAGTGACCTCCTGGTCAGATGTTTCAGGAAATTTAATGACCAGCTGTGAGAGGGGACCTTGACTTCTCCTTCCATCTTCCAGGCTTGCAGAAGCTGCCAGCTCGTCACTGGCACGTGCAGCAGCACTGAGGTTACCTGGGGGTTAGCAGGGGAAAGTTTCCCTAGGTCCTTCTTCTCCTGCCTGAATTCTGGGCAAACAGGGTTCACAAATCCCTGTTTGTACAGTCAGAAAATGCCCTTATTCCCTTCAATTATAATCCCAAACTGAAAAATTAATTGAGGCAGGTATTAAATTAGGCAGGTTTTGCTTGAGTAAATATTTACCATTTGGGAGCCTAATCTATTCACTTAATAATCTAACCCTTTTTTATTTTTTATTATTGGTTTGCAAAAAAAGAATAATGTCTGTTCCATTAGGAGCTGCTGCTGGCTTAAGAGGATTTCACTCCCATTTTATGGTTTGGATCAAAGAAAATTTATTCTTGGAACAGATTTAATGATTCTTAGCTAACATTGTCTTCCCAGCTGCAGTTGGACTGTAATAAAAAACCTTTAGCTTTTGTTAGACTTGCACATTCTTTGCTGCCAATAATGATTAATCTTTCCCCCTACAAGACCATCTTATTACTTGGGTTTGACTTAGGAGCTGCCATTCCCTCTGGAGCTTGGTCAGGGCTTTCTCCCAGCACAGCTCTGGAGCAGCACAGGTGTGACCTCAGTGCCTCCCTTGGCAGTCTGTCTGCCCCCTAATTGCTGCTCTGTGGCACTCCTCCACACAGCAGAGCTAGCTTGGGATATATATATAATAATTGGGGAATTCATTGCAAGAATTCCTGAATACTTCCAGGCATGGAAGGGCCCTTGGCATGCCAGCAGGGAGGGCTGTCTAGAAACAGGGGTGAGGAGATGCAGGGGTAGAGGGCAGCTCCCACTGCTCCCTGGCCTTGGGCAAGCATGGGGAGCACAGATCCTCACCCCAAACCAGGCCACTGCTACCCTCAGCTCTGCTTTTCCCTTTCCCACAGCTCCCAGGGGCACAGACCATATCCCAGCCATCCTCTAAATCAGGGGGGAGGGATGGGGAATGTGCTGGTTTGAGATTGATTGAACAGGGATGCTCCTGGAAGGCACAGGAGGAGGCTGAGAGTGTAGGGCTGCTCTAGGTGGATGTCTGGGACAGCATTCCAGCAGATGGTTTTGGGACACTACCTGCCATGTGGGTCTGGAGCTTCATGCTGAGAAAATGTGTGGGTTAATTCCTGGCCATTTTGTCTGTGTTTTAAAGGTTTGTAATAATAAAACCCCTGGGAAGAAGAAGGGAAGAGATGATCCCTTTGCAATTAGCAGGACACAGGTGCTGACCAGCATGTCACAACCAGGCATGAGGGAATTTGTGATAGATTAATTTGCTGTGCTGTCCCTCTGCCTTTGCCTGAGGGATTTTTGGGCAAGGTGCTCACACTGGAGATGTTGCATGAAGGAGTATCTTTGCCCTGGCTGTGCTGGTTGTATGAAAAGAAGTGACCCTCAGAACCAACAATTAAAATAGAATTTTAATTCTAAGAATTAAATGGAAAAGGGAGAGGCTGCTCACTCACTAAAAAGCCCTAACACCTATTCCAAACTGTGCCTACCCACCTCCACAGGGGGTTTCTCAAGGCTTAGGGAGCACTGGGGTATCCCTGCAGGTCACTGCTCCTCTGCAAGGACTGGAATCTGAAGGTGCTTTGTTCCTGTGCCTGAGCCATGTGGGGTCAAGCAAAAAAACCTGCAAAATTCAGGGCAACCTCAGCAAGTGATTTTGAGCTAAGGAAACACACCCAGCACTCCTGTGGGATTACAGCTCCAGTCCTTTCTGACTTAGTTTAAAAAAAAAATGGCTCAAGTTTTCATTTGGAGGAGCCATTTCATTCAGAAATGTAGCTGGCTGATGCTTTTAGAGCTGCATAAAAGCTTATGAAAACCAAACAAATTTTCTTTGGGGTTGGCTGTGAAAAATGTTTTTTGATTTGAATTTTTGTACTTCAACAAAGGAACTTGATGGTCTTTTGTAATGGCTTGGCCTGACAAAGTTTGGGTATTTTTTTCCTCTGTTGTTTTTTTTTTTTAGCTCAGTCCTTGAAAGGTCCTGCAGATGCCACTGACATTCTGGCTGGCTGAGATGTTTGGCTCTGCTGGGAGACCCCTCCATCCTCTTCCTGGTCAGGAAAGGGACACAACTGGACTCCAGAAGACCAACTGGGAGGAGAGTGAAGGTGCTGAGAGTGGAGTTGTTCTGTGTTTGAGAGTAAATGTGGATGAACATCCCTTGCCCCTTGCTGATGGAGCACTACAGTGTCCCTGCCTGCCCTTCACACCAAATGGGTGAGTTTGACCACTTTCTTTATTTTAAAAATCATTGTACCTGTATTCATAGAATCACAGACTGGCTTTGGTATGAAGGGACTTTAAAAATCATCTCATTCCACCCCCTGCCATGGGCAGGGACACCTTCCACTGTCCCAGGTTTCTCCAAGCCCTGTCCAGCCTGGCCTTGGACACTCCCAGGGATGGGGCAGCCGCAGTTCTTTGGGCAGCCTGAGTTTGCCCATTTCCTTTTTTGTTTTTTTAGTCATTGTACCGGTATTCCTTTCCAGCAGCAGGTCAGGGTTTGCCATATCATGTGTAGGGAGGATGTTTTCCCTGTGCTTGCTGCTCCAGTCGGCTGGCTGCCCATTCCCTACCCCTGGAGGACTATTTCTGGGCTCGCAGCACTTATCACCTTCCTTGAGTGGAGGCTGTGTTTTCTCACATCCTGCTCAAGTAACAAAACCAACCTTCCAGTGTGAAGGGGACTGATGCAGGCTGTTTGAGGTTTAACTCTTCCATGTCCTCCCTCAGAGCCTTTCCTGCCCCGTGGCAGCCCCAGGGCTTGGGCAGTCACGCTGTGTCACCCCTCGTGGTGCTGCTCAGCTGGGTCATGGGTGTTCCAGCACTGCCCTGAGCACAGGCACTTCAAAGAACTTGCCATGGACAGGAAACAGGGAGATTAGAGGCACACTCTTTTATTTTATGCCAGCACTTTGCAATGTTCTTGCTAGTATTCCTGAGGTCCCATGTTTAGCCATGAGCAGGAGGCACCACACACCACATTCCTGAGGGATGAGAGTCACAAGGCTCTTCACACAGCCCAAGAGCCAAGCGACTCCAAGTGAGCTTCAGGGCTGGCTGCTTTAGGATGCTTCCTCTGACAGCAGGGAACAGCTCAGCCTCACCACCACAGGCACTGCTTGGAGCCTGAGGATGGCTGTCCCCTGTCACCTTGCACCCCAGGGACAGACCACTTTCCTCAGAGCGTGCTCTGGGAGGCAGTGCTGAGATAGCCAGAGCTCCTGGCAGGCTGGGGGAGTTGGTGGTGCAGGGGTTTTGCTGCCTCCTCTTTTCTCTCATGCCTTTGCACCCTTTCCAGATGTGCATCAGCTCCACTTCCTCCCACAGCAGAGGAGCAAAGAGGAGTGGAGTTCTTCCCACTGGGAAGATCATGCTCCAGCTGCTGTTCCTCCATGCTTTCTCCCCAGCAATGTAAACAGTTTACAGGGGACTTTGTAAACAGCAGATTTGTTTAGGATATTGTCTGCATTCCCCTCGCCTCTGTGTTCCCTTATTCAGCAGCACAGGGAGGGCTGACCTGCCAGCTGTGGGGCTGGGGCTTGCCTGCTTAGAGGGGATGGTGGTGGCCACCAAGAGGAAGGAGTTGTGTGCACTCCTGCATTCCCTGTGAGCCTGGTGGATTGAAGGGACCATACACAAACACTCTGGCTGCAGGGAAATGTTTCTGCTTCCAGCAGAGAGAGAAGCTGGCGTGGGATGCCCTTAAGCTGGCATGGGATGCCTTTGCAGGATGTGGTTGCATGGGAGAGCAGAGTAAGCAGAAAGCCCCAGGGCACTGGGAGAGATCAGACACTTTCAAAGGCAGCAGCTTCATCCCAGAAAAGCACTGCCTGTTAGAAAAGCCTCAGAAAGTCATTGACTCCCTTGGAAAACTGATTGTCCACCTAGGGAAGTGAGGCTGTTCAATCAGCTCGGTGGGAGTAACACCTGAGGATGTCTGTGCTCCCTTCAGAGCTCTTCAAACAGGAATCTAACCTGTGCTCACCTTCCCTCTAAACCCTTGGAAGGGAGCAGAGGAGGGAGAGGGCAATTTCCACCCAAGCTTCTGCACCTGACACAGCAGCTTTGTCAAACCTCCCTCCCAGAAAACTTCCCTGACAGAAAACCATTAAACCTCAGCACACAGGTGCACACACAGCAGAGAGGCGCAGTCTCAGGAGGGGGTGAGGGGAGCCTCAAACAGGGGTTGACATGTCAGAAAGAGGGTCAGGGGTTGGTGGAGTAGCAAACAAAGGTTCAGAAGCAGTCAGAGAATGTTCCTCAAGCCCCAGATGTTTAGTGCAGCTGTGAGTGAGTTCAGTCTTCCCTCTGCTCGAGAAACAACAGACCCTGTATAGGAGGGGGCAAAGCCCAAGTGTTTCAGTACACTTATTGTGTGCTGGGTTTTTAAATTCTGTCTTGTAAGTCTAAGCAGCTTAAATCTGTGACAGGCCCTTGAGCCACTGCCTCTGTACAGCAACATTCCCTGTGGACAGGAGGGATAACTGCTGCAGGCTGGGCAGTCAGGAGCTGACAGCAGATTGTTTGGCTCTTTGTTTGCCCCCGTTCCCTGCCAACCACAAGTTTGAGGCTTGAATTTAAACATCATGGATAGAAAGGACAAGATCTCCAAATGACAGCTCCAGTTTGTTGCCAGGGAAGTCTTGCATCCAGGAGACACAAACAGCTCCACAAAGCCAAACACGGGGAGAAGAAATCTGACCCCATTTTCCACAGCATGGGCTTCCCAAGTATGTGGCTGCTGGATGGAGTCCTGAATGGTCTCCACCTCCTCTGTTTGTGTGACCATGTGAGGGGCTGGGGACCTGCTCTGCTGTGTCCATGTGGGCACATTATTAGGAAGAAAAGGCCAGCAAGTTTTTCCTGATTCCCTCAGAGGCATGGATGTATGGCACAGACCCAGCCTGGCCCAGGAGCAATTGTGAGGGCTTCATTCTGGATGGCTTCTCAGGATGCTTTAAATACCACATAAAAACCCTGTTTGCCTTTGGGGGATGTGGATAGTTGAGTGTTGTCCAGCAGAATCCTGTTGATTTTCTGGTGAGCTCTAACTGTAAATATTTGAACAAAAAATTATCTTGTGTTAACCTTAGAGAAATTTAATCTCTGTACATAGTAAAATCTGGCTTGAGTCACAAGTGGAAGTGAGAGTGGTAGTTTCATCCCCAGTGGATGTTCCTCCCCATTGGCACAGAAACCAGTGTATTGCCCAGCATGGATGGCACCTTGTTTATCAGGAAGGGCTGAAAGGACAGCTGGAATTGCTGGGCAGGATGGAGATGCATTGGTAGAGGTTGCATTTTTCCTGCACAGGAAAGCAGGAGGGCTCCATGTCATGTGGGATGACTGAGGTGGCTGGTGGAAGGCTCGGGGCTGTCAGGACTGTTGATAGTTCCCAAATCTGTTTCCTTGCAGGGTCTGGGTTTAGCCTGTAGCATGGGACCAGTTTTGCTATCAATCTCAAAGCTCAAGCAGATTTTCAGCTCTGGTTTAGGTAAAACCCCCCTCTGCTCAGCTCTCTGATGAGCATTGTGCCCTCTTGGGGGGATGGTGGATGTTACAGGAAGGGCTCAGATCCCTCCTTCCTTTTCTGGGACACTCACCTTTGTCGTGGTGTAGAGGAGTCAGGAAGCTCCCTGGGAACCTCTGCCTTCACCTCCTGTCTGCTTAATTTATCCCTGGAACTCTGCTACAGCCTGGGCTAGCAATACCAGACTCACAGAGGGCAGAGCTGAGTCCGAGGGAAGGAAGAGGAGTACCAATTACCCAGGAGAGGCTAAGCAGATGTGTGCATGGAGGGAGACAGCAGCAGTACCAAAGCAGAAGTGGGAAAAGTGGGAAGACTTAATCCATGGGGAGCTGATGGGCATGAGGAGAGAGCTCCCACAGCCCTGCAAACTGTGCTGGACTCGGAGGGCACTGGCAGTGCCTCAAGCACTGATGTGCCAGCCCTCAGGTGCCTTGAAATCCCCCCTTGCTTGACAATCAGTTAGATCCCTTGGGTGGAAACATCTAGAAGCTCCCAGCATTCCCTCCAAACTCCCCAGGCAGGCAGGTCTGCTCCTTTTGTACCCATCCAAAGGGAGGGAGTGCAGGGCTGAGCTGTGGCTGGGATCCCAATGGGAAGGGAGGTTTCCTTACGTGCTCCAGCTCTGCTCCATTCCCGTTTCAGACCTCGGCCTGGCCGTAGCCACTCCCTGGAGGGTTGGGAGCTCCTGTGCAGGCAGGAGCTCCAGCAGGCTCTGGCAATTCCCATTTAGGTTTGACCTTTTGCTGGATATTAAAGCCTTGCTGTGGCTCAGTAAGATGAACACTGCAGCAAACACAATTCCTCAAGATGAAATATCTCTCCAGAGGGTAATTCCAGTCTCATTTGAGGGTTGTTGGATTTTTTTTTTCCCTTTCCCGCTGAATCATTTATTCCTGGTGTCAGGAAGGTGCAGAATGACTTTCCCCACTGGCTTTCAGAGCTTCATTGATTCTTCAACTCCCACTCCTGCAAATCTGCTGGAACAGCAGCCCTTTGCCTCTCCAGTTCTCCCAGGAGGGGAATGGGGAAGGTAGGGTCTCAGAACTGAAGGAGCTCTTCAGGGAGCCCATTCACAATCTGGGGGAGATGCCATCATATTTTAAGCTCTGTAATCCGGAGGCAGTGTATTTATCTGTAGGGTTTTTTTGCATTAAAAGCCTTCTCAGCACTCTGCTGTCTGCATGGGGAAGGGAGCAAGACACATTTCACTGAGGTTGTACAGGGCACTGTAGACCTTTGGCCCTTCCTGCTTTGTGCTTCACTGCTGCAGCTGAACTCTGCTCATGATGAGTTTGAATCCCTTCAGCAAAGGGATCCCAAAATACAAGTAGTGCACGAATGCAATCAGTGCCTGGCTGCCAGGCAGCAGTGACTGAAGCCAGGCCTCTGCCTGTCATCATCAATCCATTTGCAGCCTCGGCTCTGAGTTCACACCTTGTGCTCTCTGGTACAGCTCCCTTCTCTGCACTCCTGGGACACTGGGAAAGGCTCCTCTTCCACTTGGAGGTGGGGAGATGGGAGAGCAAGAGGCAGTGGAGTGAGGACTGGAGGAAAGAGGGTCCCAGGGGTGCCATCACATCCCATCACTGTGGGATCAATTGTGCAGACAGGAGCAGCTGGAGCTGTGGCTGCCAGGCACTGTGCTGTGGAGCTGAGGGAGCCAAGTGGGTGTGAAGGACAGGGTCCTGCTTGACCCCTCTCCAGAAGAGGGGCAAATAGAGCAGGACTTGCTGCCACTTGGAGCCCAGCCTTCCCTCAGGGCTGAATGGATCCCTGTGTCCAGCAAAGCTTGTCAGCAGGCGCTGGCTGCTGAGCCTGGAGCTTTGATTTAAGGAGTCTGAACCAAGCCTATTAGCACTTACACCATTCCCCTGCCAAGCAGTTGTAAATGTTTCTATTTGTTCTGCACTTGGCCTGGTTCTTCCTGTTTATTATCCTAAATGTACCCAGGACATGACCCTGCTCCCCTTTTCCAGCACTCTCTCCAGTTCCATTTATTTTCTACTGCTTCCCATGAACCCCTGTAACATAAGTACCATTCAAAGGACAGAAGAATGAAGGGAGGTGGATGTTCATGGAGGTGCTGTGCCCTCCTTGGGATCAGGCACTGGCACCAGTGTCAGGAGGAAGTGCAGAGGGATGCTGCCAGGGAGCTGGGGGCTGGAAAACAACGGTGGAAGCTCATAGCTGGCAGACATTTAAGTCACTCTTTACTGCAGTGCTGCACAGGAACAAAAAGGATCAATATTTATTAGTTGCAGAAAGCATAATTTTGCATGAAAGGCATTGATCAGCGTGTCAGCCCAGACAATATCATAACATCTTTATGATTTGGTCAACATCCCTCTAGGAATTAGGATATTGTTCCCCTAGACAGACAGAGCTGCGGGGTGAAGGAAGGGTTCAGCATGGTGCTGTGATCAGAGCAGGGCACAGCAGGAGTGTTTGGTGTCACAGGATGGGCTCAGGGGCTCTGGTCCTCTGCCTCATTGTTCTGTGTGGTCAGTTTGTCACTGAGGTCTAAGGGCCACCAAGAGAAGTTCCCTATATCAGAGTCAGGGCCTCATATTTTAGTTCTCTTCCCCAGTGAATTAAGCTCTGTGTGTGAGAGCTCCCCCATAAATAACAGTGCACAATGATTCACTTTATGGCAGTGGCTTAGAGGAGGCACAGGAGCTCTGTGGCAGCCTTCAGTGAGGTGGAGATGATGTGTTGGAGAGGATCAGGTGGAAGTAGGAAGACAAGGATGGTGGAAGTTGTTGCAGTTTCACAGCTGGACACAAAGCCAAAGGGAAGAGGCTTCTGGAGCTGCACTGTGAGAGATAACTGCTGCTCACATCTCTCCTTGCCGTGAGTCCAGCAGTTCAAGTCCTGCCTTTTCCATCCCTGTTCTGGCCCCAGCAGACACAGGAGCACAAAGATGGGCCTGGAAGCAGCAGGCCTTGTGGCTTTGCAGAATGCCTGAATCAGGATTCTGGGGTCAGAATTCCCAGCAGTGCCATGGATTCCCTCAGGGCAAGCCACAAGCAAGCCACACACATGGCAATTGCAGAGCTTGGCTTCCACTTGGATACCAAAATAACCAGCTCCACAAAACCAGCCTGCTCCAGTCACTAGGAGCACAGTGTCTGCTCAGAAAAACCCTGAAAAAGTCCTCATGGGAGCAAGGAACTCTTCCAGCCTCCAGCACTGTGCTGGGTGTGAGCCAGGAAAACATGCCCCTGGCGTGGTAAAAAGATCCTGATGGGTTCACAGGCTGGTTGTTGAGTCAGTCTAGGTGTTTGTAGATAAAAGGTGCCATCGAGTGAAGATGAGTGGCTCTGTCTGGCTCTCTGAATGATGAATGAGGTGTTATTCCATACAATCAGAAGGAACCTCTGTGTGAATCCTGAAATACAGTTTTTGAGACAGCTGTTCTGCCCAAGCTGACAGGCAGCCCTTTAGTCAGCAGGAGAGGCTGCTGAAGAGATGGCACAGTCAGGTTTAAAGTGCCTGCACCCACAGCTGGTGCTGCAGGGATTTGTGGATCTGGTATCCCTGGCAGAGGAAGCAGGAGGCTGAGGGACCCCTCAAGCCTGGGAGCTCCCAGCTGCAGCCCATCAGGGTCCAGCATAACTGTGTTTCTCCAGAGAGTTTGGGGGGACTCAGCTGCAGTAGGTGAGTCAGTGAGCCTGGGTGGGGGCTGAGGGGTGTGTTCCACCCAGGAGCATTGGGAAGGAATGAATTTTCAGCCCTACTTTTGCTTTGCCAGTTGGAATGCCCAGAGTAGGCAGCTTTGCCTCGTGGAGTCTCAGTGAGAGAGCCATTAATTTTGTATTAGAACATAAAAACTGTTTGAGCTGAACAGACCAATAGAACTTCCAGCCCTGTATCCTGTCTCCAGCAGAAGCCAAGCTGGATGCCTTAAAGGAAGGCATAAAAATCCCATAATGCCCATAATTGTGCAATATTACCCTGTGAGAGGAGATTCCCCCCTGACCCCAGCTGGCAGCAGCTTCTACCCCAGAGCGGGAGAGACAGGAGCTGCTCTGATTGTCACTGGGGCTGGAGTCCCTGCAGATGCTGTTCTTGTGCACCTATATGTCCAGTCCTGTGGTGAAACTCTTTCATTCCAGTTGTTATAGTGCTTTTTTGATATCCTGGTGAGGAGCTGATAGTCTTGGATGACCTGCTGCAGGCTGCTCTTAGGAGAGCAGAGGAGTTTGGCCCCTTCCCCATGCCAGTGCCTTCCCCTTCCTGAACTCTGGAATTAATTTTAAAGTGTCCAAGGCCAAGTTGGATGGGGCTTGGAGCAAACCGGTCCAGTGGAAGGTGTCCCTGGCCCTGGCAGAGGTGGAACTGGATGAGCTCTAAGGTCCCTTCCAACCCAGCCACTGTGGGGTTGTGTGATGAACCCTCCCTGTGGCCTGACCCCGCCGTGCTGGGGAGGAGCAGCTCTGCCCAGTGCCGTGGCTCTGTGGGCTTCTGGCTCAGGTGTGGCTGTACAAGCAGCCATGTACCAAAGGTAGGTTTCTTTGCCTATGGAGTATTTAGTGGATATTTGTTGGAGAGGGATTGTGGGGCTAATTGGAGACTGGTTGATCTGTGGCTGGGTGTCACCTCAGTCTTGGGGTGATAGAAGCACTTTGTAGTCTGACAGGGCCCTCTCAATCCTCTTCCTTGGACGTGCCAGCCAGGCCTCTTGCTGTGAGTGCCAGGTGGAGCTGTGGGGATGCTGAGCAGGTGCTGTGAGACAGAGGCTGCAGCTGCTGCAGACCAGGAGGGTGGCTCACTGGGATGTTTGGGAGGAGAGCTTGACCTGACTTCAATGAGAATTTTTAAATTAGATTTTTGCTAATTAAGTAAAAACTTAGATTTCCACCCATGGAAGAAGACCAGCTCCCAAATAGCCACCTTTAGGATGAGATACCCATCCCAGAGACCACCTCTTTCACTGGTGTGGCCTCCCCAGCCCCCCATCCCTGGGCGTGGGAGAAGGTAAGTCGGGGGAAGGAGCCCTACCCATGAAGGGGCAGCAGAGGTGTGTTTGCCTGCTGGCAGAGCAGGAGAGGGGAATGGAGGCAGGAGAGCAGGTCTGGGCATGCACAACGGAGGAGGTGACACCGCCTGGGATAATTGCACCATTAAATCTCACAAAGGCTTACCCGATGTGGCTCAGGGAAACAATCACTCTCTAATAGCAATCGTAGCTATCTGCAACCATTTTTCTGCTGATCCACTGCTTAATCCCATTGTTCAGACTCCAGGTTAAATTGTCCTCAACCCACAGTGCAGAGGCCAGGTATGTTTGCAGAGATGTGCAGGTGCAACTGAGGGGAAATTTTGGCTCAGAAATCCATTTGTAAATGTCCCTCAAATGTCTGCTCCTGTTCCCTCTGCCTCCTCTATGCCAGCCCTTCCACCTCCAGAAATCTCCACATTGGAGGGAGCCATCCCAGTCCTCTGATCAATCCCCCTTTATTCTGCCCTGCTTCTCCTAAGTACAAAGAATGCCAGAACTGCCTGAACTGCCTGATACAGTCGCAAAATTGGCTTCAAATCCTTCTAGTTTGCAGAACTGCTTTAACTCTCTTTATTTACTGTAGGTCTAGGGAGGAGGGGTTTAATCCTTTAGCTGCATTCTCAGACTCTTCAGCTGTGGGAGCCCAGAATGCCATTTTTGCAGTAACAAAAGTGGAATTTTTCATGCAGACACAGGGCCCCAGGAGCTGGGGACTGAAGAACACCCTCTTTCTGAAGGCTTTGTAGTCAAGTTGTGGCTCTGAGTGTTTTGGGGCTCTCAAGACTGATCCTGGATAATATCTTTATAGGTTCTTAATTCACCAGCTCTAATCCATGGAGCACATCAGACCTCCCCCTGGGTTGTTGTTTGGATGGTAAAGTTCAGGCAGGAGCTTTGACCAAGGCTGCTCAGATCCCTGAGCTGAGTTTGTGGTGCTGGGTGTCCCTGGCCAGGGACAAAGCCCTGCTCCTGTGTTTAGTCACTGATCCTGTTCAGTTCTGGAGTGTTCAGGGGGTGACTGTGCTCATTGCTGGGGTGCTGGCATGAGCCCTAGGGCTCAGGCATTTGAGGTCTGGGATTAAAACCAAAAGTAAAGAGAATTTTACCCATATATTGGGTTTTTCAGCAGAAAACCCTCTCCCATGTCTGGCCAGGCAGGGGATTGCATAACGCTGCAGATGTTCCAGCTGTGCTGCTGAAGTGCTGAGTGTTGCTTCTGTCTTGGTTTACTCTGGGCTTTGGTGGAAAGGTGATTTACAGGTGTCACCTGGCACAGTCACATAGGTGACAGCAGGACAGGAGTGCCACCCTCTGCCTGGCAGGAGAGGGTTGGATTGGGACAGAAAGAGACCCCAGACTGTGGGACATTGGGCTCAGGGCTGGGCATGAGGTGTGCCTGGAGCTCCTTGGGGAATGTGAACTGGAAAGTTCGTGACTCCCAGTAATTCACTCCCTTCCTGAGGCTGTCTGAGCTCCATTAAGATTATCCAGAGATGCCTGGGGTATATTTATTTTGCTCTTTTTTCCCTTTGATGCCTCCTTCCTTACTGTGGGAGACTCCTGCAGCTCGGGTTTGCCCTTCTGTGCCTGGGCTGGCCGGGGCTCCCTTGGTGAGCAGGTATTAATGGCAGGGGAGGGCAGGACCTGTGATAACTCAGCCTGGCAGCCCCAGCAGCACCGAGCTGATGGAATGGTCTTTGGAGACCCAGAGAGCTTCAGTCAGCACTTTTGCCTGAAAAGAACTGTTGTGAAAGGGTGAAGGAAAGTCACCCCAGATCCCAGGATACAGGGTTCTTCCTTCCTTTTGGGAGGGTGTGACTGGATTGCTACCAGCTGTGTGGTTTCATTTTAAAATTAATTTGAACAGAGAATTAAAGAAGAGAATGGATTTTCCCTCTGCCAAAGATTTATACATATCTGTCTCACCCAGCCCCTCCCACCCCTTCACTGAGCCCAGGCAGAGTTTTGAGGGCTGGTTGTGCCTCAGTTTCCTGCAGCTTGAGCAGGGACTTGGGCTCTGGGTTCCCCAAATTCAGACATGGGACTCTGTGGCCAGAGCACAGTCTGGAGCATGTTCTGTGGTGGCCCACTGTGGCAGCAGAAACTTCCTCCATTTTTCTTCCAGTGGTGCTGATGTCACGGTGCTCTCCCATTCCCTGCAGATGGTTTTCATCACCCTCCCATTAAGCCAAGCCAGCCTGTTAGCACAGCACATGTCCCAGGACCCAGATTTGTGAACTAGATCAGCTGTTCCTGCTGCAGCACCCGGTGGGCTGTTGCAAAATGCTAATTTCCTCATGTCCTATCAACCTGAAAGTATTCCAGGACACCTCAGGGGTAGGAAGCATCTTTAATTTGTGAGCAGCCTGTTGCTTATCCTGTTTCTCATGTTTTTATATCTTCTACACAGTGATGAGTGCCCAGGAGGGTCACCCTAGCACCTGTTCCCTCCAAACTTGGGGCACCTTGTCACCGCTGTGCGTGTGGAGGTGCCTGCTGATGTCCACTGTCCACTCTGGGCTGTTACAGGGATCCCAGCTCCCTGTGTCACTCCCTGTGTCACTGCCTTACATCACCTGCAGCCCCAGTGCTGGTTCCCAGCTGGAAGGGGGTGGTGTGGGGCTGGCAGGATGTGGAGCCAGGACTGGCAGCTGGCTGGGCAGGGGAACCACTTCAGGCATCACACTGGCCTCGGCCCCAGTCAAATATTTTCTGTCACTGATCCTTACGAGTTTTGTGGCATCCCCAAATGAGGCACAGGGGATTACAGAGCAGCCAGCTTTCCTTTAAAGCTTGACCTTGGCATCAGGCTGGTAGCATGGCAAGGAAGAGAGATGAGTTAGCTGGCAGCCTGCCTGTGTGTGCCAAGGGGTCTTTAAAGCCTCAAAGGATGCATTAGTTTGATGTCAAAGGCTTTGTCTGTGGCGTTCCCTGGCATAATCCTCCTCCCTCTGCGTGTGTGTGCGCGTGTATTTCCTGCCTGCATCCCTGGTGCTCCCCCATCCTGTGTCTGGAGAGCTCGGCTGGGCAGCATGGACAGCTCCAGTGAGACAGATGGAGATGGATCCAGGCCTCTGTGGGGACAGCTGCATCCCTGACAGTCCCCTCTGGTCATGCACCTGTTAGGAGCTATACTTAGCATGGGAAAACTTTCCAGAAAAGAGAAAGCAGGGCAGAAGTGGGGAGGCAGAAAGGTCGGGATTTTGGCCTCGTTCTCCTCGGCAGGTCCCAAAGCTCCAAAACTGCCTCTCAGTGACAGCATCCAAAAATGTCATTCAGGTAAGAGCAGGCAGTGCTCCGAGGCCTGCTGGCCCTGTGTGGGGACAGCCTGAGCAAGTGACAGCTTCATAACTCCTGGCTGGGATGGCAGTAAGCACCACTCGTCTGTCCTGACAGCCCCAGTGGTCCTGAGCTCAGGAGCTGCCATATGGGAGCTGTGGGGGATCCTGGAGCAGCCACACGCCGGGGCTCCCGGTGCAGACCCCGTGTCCATCACCCAGGGCTGCTGCAGCTCCTCTCCCTGTTCCTGCCTGCCTGTGCTCCAGCCTGGCTGCCACACTCAGCCATCCATCCTCAGCCCTGGGCACTGCCAGCTGCCCACGGAGCTCAGGCTGGGTGGGTGGATGGATGGATGGATGGATGGATGGATGGATGGATGGATGGATGGATGGATGGATGGATGGATGGATGGATGGATGGATGGATGGATGGATGGATGGATGGATGGATGGATGGATGGATGGATGGATGGATGGATGGATGGATGGATGGATGAGGAAATGTCCTGTTGGTGCTGGGCAGGGCTCTCTGTGAGGAGACAGAAGGCTCTGAAGCTCTTCCTCTGATAAATGAAGAGCCCTAAGTTAGGTGCTCACAGCTTCATGGCAAATTATTGTGCCTTTTCCCCCATCTTGCAGCAGGGCCTTCCCAGGAGCCTGGCACAGAGACAGCAGGTCCAGGTGGGTTTTAAGGCCGCGTTTTCTTGGTGTTCTTTTCCTTTTTTTAGTGCTGAGCTGCATTTTCAGCACCCAAGTGTCCTGTTGGCACAGGAGGTGCCCAATGGCCATCTCTGCTGTGTCACAACTGCAGCCTCTCTGTTCTCCCCCATCATCTTCATCTCTGGAGAGAGACTTCCCTTTCCTGGAGCTCCAGCTGGAAACCCTATCCATAGTGAAACTCTATCCATGCTTGGTGGCTGCAGGAAGCTCTGGGTGGATGAGAATCCAGCATGGTCGGATGCCTCCGGAGCGGCAGGTGCTGCTGACAGGTGGCATCTCCTCCCTGGAAGGACAGTGTCCCTCTCCAGCTGCTCCCTGCTCTGCCTGATGCATGGCTTGTCCAATACCTGCTCCCCACTTAGCATTCCAGGAGTTATGGCCACCTGAGCTGGTGCTTAGTGAGGGGATTTGCTGTACTTAGATGAAAAATGCAACAGGCACTTTAAACTGCCCTGTGGCTAAATTGAGCTGAGTTTTCCAATCCCTGCAGCTCTCAGCTCTGCTCCTGTGCCCTCTTAGCAAGAGGCAAGGAAACTGTTAGGTTGCACTTAGGAGCCACCTCAACACCTACTAAATGTCTTCCCTGAGTGATGCTCTTGGTCAGTGCTTCCCCAGCCTCAGGAGCAAGGTCTGGGTGTGAAACCAGGAAAGGAAGAGGGAATACAGCATATCGTGTGCATACCAGCAATGTCTTCAGCTGATAGGATAAATCCGTGGTATGCTTAACTGCCTCATCAAGATCTTTGTGGCACTGGAACAATTTGTATTTGCACACCTGTGCAGAAATGTGAATAGGAACATCTTACAATTTCCAGATGCTTGAGCCCTGCTGGTACCAATGCCAGCTCTGGTGCCCCAGGACTGGTTTCTGTGCCATCAGAGGTGAGGAAATGCTCATCTCCTTCCAGTGGCCACTTACAGCTTTTTCCTTTTAAGACTGAAAAAATCCTTGTCACGTTTCCTAACATTTCTGTGTGGTGTGAGGAAGTGATCATAGAGAGAATCATACCTATTTGTGCTTGGGAGTGGGAGAAACAGGAGGTCATTCCTCATCTCAGGTTTGGGCTTGGATTGAATGAAGCTGGTAATCTGGGATAACTGGCTAACCTGTGTAGTACTTGCGACGTGCTTGACCCCTCTTCATGTGCCAGGAAAGCTTTCTTGGGACTGGAGGCACTGGCCATAAATTGCTTCTGTCAATGTGCTTTATTGGGCTACATCAAAGTAGAATCAATGGAGAGTTAAAAAAAAACCCTAAAAAAGGGCTTTCTAAGGCAGAGCAAGTCATAAACAGACAGGAGTATTGTGCAGGTCAGGTTTCTCCTGGCAGCCAGGGAAACAGGGGAGTTCTGGCTCTGTTGGGGGTGATTCATTGCACTGGAATATTTCAGGGAGGGGAAGCATCCAGGAGTTGTTAACACACTGCTGCAAGGAAAGGGGCTCTGAGTGGGTCGGGTTTGTGCCTCCAACTTTGCTGTCATGGATTTATACTGATGTCATCTCTATCAGTGTAAGTTATCTGTTTCCATTTAACCTAGATGAAAGGGTGAGTGTGGTTATTGAATTCTAAGGTTGCTGGAACTTGTTAATAATTTAGAATAATCAAGTCAAATGAATTCACTCTTAAAATCGAGCTTATTTGCATTGGCTGGTCTGGTTTTTTGTGACAGATCTCTCTGTGGGCATATGTTTGTGTAAGCTTTTTGTGTGTGCTCGTGAGTGTTTGTGTGCATACGTAATTTCCTTCTCCATCTCACAACCAACAGAGGCTGAGCTGGATTTAAATGTTGTGCAGGAAAAATGTGAAGAAGGTCCACCCCAAAGTGGAGCTGAATAGCTGAGGTATAAATCCACAGGGAAAAATGGGGTTTGTAATGGAAATGCTGCCTCGTTTTAAATTATAGCCAGGCATCTGTGAGGCTGAAATTCCTGCTGCAGCATCCAGACGGTGCCTCAAGCTGGCTGCACGTTCCCAGAAATGAAGAACCCCCCCAGCCTACCTGCAGCCTGACCTTTGTGCTGACACTGCCGTGCAGCTTTTGTGCTGCGCGGGGCGGGTGCGAGCGCGCAGTGACAGATTGCTGCTGACAGGGAGAGGCTCCTCCAGCTGCATTTCTCTGCAGCCCCTGCCATATATCCAGGGGCTTGTTAGAGGAACAACAGCACCAGCCAATAGGCAGTTGGTCTAAGCCCCTGGGACAGACCGTATGGCCCACACTCTGCTTCCTAAGCTGTGAGTGTGGAGTAAATTCAGCTGCCGTAGCGCTTGCAGGCCTCGTGTTACGCAGCGAAGGAACACACCCGGGCGTGCGTCTGTCTGTCTGTGGCAGAGCCTGTACCTATAAATAACCGTGTTTGTGTGTGTGTGTGTGCATATTTATGTGTCTGTGTGTTTATTGTGGGTGAGGCTGGTTGTAGAGCAGCCCAGAAAATGGAAATCCTTTTGTGCAAATCTGCTTGCATGGAGGCAAGGAGAGCCAGGAGAGCAGAGGTGATGAATTGGCCCTGAACCGCGATGACAGTCCTTTTTTTTTAAGTCAAAACAATTTCAGGGAAAGGGTCTCCAAAAAAAGGTCCAGTTTCAGGAGGTAGCACAATTGAATTTCTGGTTCCTGGCTGCCTGCCTGGAGGGCCTCTTGTCACTTCTGCTTTCTTCCAACAAGGCAGAAGGCAGAATTGACAGCAGCCTTCCCGCCAGGCTGTTAGGGAAGCAGGGAAGCCAGATGCTTTGCCTCCCTGCTCCCTCCCCTTCTGCAGCCAGAGAGCCAGAGAGTTAAGTTGCTTAACTCTTCTGTTCTCCCTCTCCAGTTTTCCTGGTCTGACCCAGTGAGGATCCTGAGGAACAAAATGCCTGGCAGTGGGCACAAAGGATCCTCACTCCTCAGGGTGGGAGCGTGTGTGTGTCACAGTAAAGTACCTTTATGCTTTATATAGAACAGGAAAATTAGACTTTTATAGAGAAAGATTCTGCAGGGAGGCACATGGTGGTAATGGGCTGATACAGGTGCCTCTCCCCCAGCAAACCCAGGGCAAATAATATGATTTCAGAGCTTCCAGCCCAACCCTATATCTAAACTCTCCCTCAGCCCCTGCTATTTATATAACTGCATATAGGGTATAGTGTAGGTGAGAGCTAGAATGTTCCTGTAGTTTCTCCAGCAAGGACAGTATGCTCAGCCCTCTCTTTTCTTTGTGTAGAATTATTATCTTTAGATGTTAAGGGATGTGGAAGGTTTCAGTTGCTGTTGAATTAACATTTCTATATGCATCATTTCACTAGATAATTTGCTGACTCTAAAATTTTTGTGTAATCAAATTGGCTGGCTCTTTTAACATTTGTCCAACACCATTTTTAAGTGGTAGTTAAATGAAGTGGAGAACGGAGCCTTTTCTTTAGACTCAGGGCTGTAGCAGGGTGAGGGTCTCCAGGACCTGCTCTGTGTCGGGGATTTCCAGCACTCACAACCCACAGAGCCCATTTTAGTTTGCCCACAGCTGCAAAATGGGGTGACAAAGTGGTAGTGGATGGCCAGGAACTGACACTCTCTGTCTGCCCAAGTTCATCTCACTGCCAAAACCTCGGCAGAGTGGTTAAGGTGAGAACCCTTCTCATTTTCTACTAAGGACAAGAGGAAAAGCACTCAGGCTGTGCCAGGGGAGCTTCAGGTTGGACATCAGAAGGAATTTCTTCATGGAAAGGTTGGTCAGACATTGGAATGGGCTGTCCAGGGAGGTGGTAGAGTCCCCACCCCTGGAGGTGTCCAAGGAATACCTGGACCTGGCACCCAGTGCTGTGGGCTGGTGACAAGGTGGGGATCAGTCATAGGTGAGACTTGATGGTCTTGGAAGGCTTTTCCAACCACAGTGATTCTGTTAAATAGCTCCAAATGGGACCAAAGCAGGGCCTTGAAGGGAAAATTGTGCCAGGGAGGTTTAGACCAGGTATTAGGAAAAATTTCTCCACAGAAAGGGTGGTCAGGCATTGCAACAGGAAAGGGGTGGAGCCACTAGCCCTGGAAGTGTTCAAGGAATATGTGCATATGGCACCTGAGGACATGCTTTAGTGGTGACCGTGGTGGTGGTGCTGGGTGGGGCGCTGGACTCGGTGATCCCAGAGGTCTTTCCCAGCCTCAGTGGTTCTGTTTCTGAAGTTCACCTGCACTGACACTGCCAGGCTGTGGGCAAATGGCTCTGCAACGTGTGAGCTCTGCTGGGGGGCATCTAGGTACCTCCAAAAGCAAGGAAATGGTAGGCTTTCCTTAAAAGCCATACAGCCCTTCTCCTCCTGTGTGCCTCTTTATGTCTCTCCATACCCAGGAGCTGGATCTCTGTGCTTGTACACTCCTTCCTCGTGCCACCTTCCCCAGGCAGGGAGGATGGTGATGGAGCAGGCATTCCTCTGGGTTTGGCATGCTCAGCTCAGCCAGGAGGGAGCACCAGCCTCAGGCAAACCACAAACATTTGTCACCTGCAGCAAGGCAAAAGGTGTTGCCCAGAACAGCCTTTGGAAATATTTTAATTACCCCTGGTTGATCTGGCAATCAACGAACTTGAGGTAAAGATCACAAGTGGAGACAAAGTCTAAGGGGAATTTTATGCTTGGAGTCAAATTTCAGCAATGTTTTTGAAGCGTTTCTAATTGGGATGGTTTAAGAGCCATCCCCAAACCTCCCTGAATCCAAACAGTTCTGATGTACATGGGAAGCAAATCAGTCGTGAAGCTCTAGCACAGCACTGAGAGCTGGAGCAACATGGGGCTCCTAAAAGAACCAGCCTAACCACCAAGGTCTTTCTGTGCAGCTTTGCAGTCAGAAAACTTTTTTAATGGACTGTAAATCAGAAAAGAAAAATTCTTTTTTGTTTCTTCAGGCTTGAAAGACGAGCGTGCGTCTGCCCAACAGCTTTCAGAGCGAGCCAGCCCTGCCAGCCAAAGCAGATTCTCTGTGCCTGCATCCAAGCAGCACGAGCTGAAACAACTGGTGGCAGAGTGGGGTGTCTCTACAGTCCTAGCCACGAAGAGAGGTGATTATTCCTCCCTCCTAATTCCACTTCCCATACAGAAATTATCCTGTGCTAGAGGCGTGCACCTTCCTCTGTTCTGTCAATGTGCGCTGCTAGGAAGATTTATTTCAGTAATAAGGTCTTAGCAGTGAAACTTAACAAAAATGAGGGGGCAAGTTTATTAATTATATATTTTACAGTTAATTAAAGATAATATTTAACAGAAGTAATTGCAAGCGTCTGCATTGATGGCACCATTAATTTCCAGTAATAAACGGGTTGTGTGTCCTTTTGTGAGACTGATCAGAAACAAATCCTGCCTCGTGCTAAACCCCTCTTATTTCTTTCCATTTGCAGGAGATGAAACATCCTCCTGCTTGCAGCACAGGGAAGGGGCTGGAGCTGGGCTGCTTTCTCCACAGCTGTAGAATTGTGGTGAAATGGGGATTCTTTGTTCGTGTTTCATTGGCTTCTCTGAGGAAAACAGCGACCAAGAGATGAGACAGCCTCGGGGTGAGTTCCAGTCCCACCACCAGCTCTGCCAGCTCCCCCAGCTGGGCCTGGTTCCCTCCATCCCATCCTGCCTCGCAGCCCCAGCTCTGGGAGGCAGGAAAGCTTTGTTCCACAGGACTCAGGTCTTTCACCCCTCAAGCTGCTTCTAAGCAGTCTCTTCCATTTGTGCTGAAATGCTGTGTAGGAGCACTTGTCACTCATCTCATCTTGCATTCAGCATGTTCCAGAATCTGGGCATGGATGTGGACGAGCTGTCCATGTGGGAACTTGCTGGGCTCTCAGAGCACCTGCCTCTTTGGGATCTGACACAAAGGGTGCCCCCCATGTGCCCTGAGGTCTGTGCAGTGGGGAAGTTTATTCTGCACTATCACTGGCATATGAATGTTTCTATTCTCCTAACACCTTTCAGACAGGTTGGTAGGTTCTACCTCGTGCAGGTGTCCATCTCCCATTATTTTCCTCCTACCTGAGGTACACACAGAGCCTGTGACACACAGTTGAGTGATTTTTATTCCCTCCACTTGAGGGAAGTAGCTTACAATATTTTAAACTGGTCCTCTGTGATTGACTCATGCCACCTATTTCTGAAACGTAGCCAATAAGGTAAGAGAAGATTTAGAACAGTTAACAGTGTCCAGATCTGTTTAGGACAGGAAGGGAGCCCCAAAGTTGTGTGAAATACTGTAAGGAGCCAAGCCCAGCACAGCTGCTCAACACAGAGCCATCCTGTGAGAGTGTGATGTTCCTTCCTGCTTCCTTTTTTATGTGTTATAGAAACTGTTGGTGCAGTTGGTGGGTTCTTCCCAGGGGCAAAGGAGCTGCTCTAGGAGCTCTGCACACCTTCAGGCAAGGTCCTTCCTCTGGAAGAGATGATGGGAGCTGGTCAAGGAGGTACTTTTCCAAAGACATGCCACAGGGATCAGGGCTCGGTCCAGCCCTTTTAGTCTTCATTAATGAGGTGAAAGATGGGGTAAGCAGCATATGAATGACATGGAGGGTGAAAGGAAGAGGGAGCCTTGCCAAGGGTCAGAGGAGGTCCCAGGTTCCAGCCTGGCCAAACTGAGCAGGGCTGGGCTGTGTCTGCTGTGGGCTCAGACTTCACACTGGCCTGGTTTTGTGAGTAAAAGCAGAGAGCTGGGGCTGAGCCTGGGCAGCCTGAGCAGCAGGCTGGGTTTGTGAGAGCAGCTTTGAGCTGAGTGTTGACTGCTCTGCTCTAAACCCCAGGTTTTCTGCAGGCCCATCTTGTAAATATTTAAATGCAGGAGTAGCAGGCCCACTCTGTGTGGGGATTTGCAGGCAGGGAGGGGAGCAGAGTGTGTGTGAGCTGCATTGTCTCCCTCTCACGTGTCTGCACCCGTATGTGCAGTCTCCCAGTGCCTTTCAGAGAGATTTTAATCCAGAGAGCTCTGACAGCCTTTCAGGCATCAATCACCCGGCACTGCAACACCCCTGCAAGGTCAGGCAGTGTTATCAGGCTCCTCTCCGAGCAGCGTCTTGTGCCTCAGCAAGGAGGGATGGGCACAGGGAGAGCGACTCCTGAGTGTGTGTGATATTTCCTGCAATCAGAGCTTTCCAGATTCCTAGAGCCAGGAATCCAGGTCTCCTGGAGCCCTGCTCCTTGCCCTGACCACTGGAAACGCTTCCTCCCCACAGAAACCTCACCGTGAAACCACCCACCGGAGCAGGGCTTTGTAGTTTGGCAGGCAGAGCACAGGCTCCGCTCTGCCCAATCCGCAGGCGCATTTTTGGGGTTGTGTGTTTACTGAAATCTTGGCTTTGCTGGTCTGCAGAGAATAAAAGTTGATTGTTGAGCAGCCAGGGCTCGGCGTCGCCCTGCCTGTACGTGTAAATACCCTGCTCAGCCAGGCCAGGCCAGGCCAGGGGGGATGGCTGTGGGGCCGCAGCCTGCTCATGTGAGGAGCCTTGTCTCTGCTCTGTGCTAAACATGGCTCTGGTTACCTGCTCTCACTGGAGCTTTTCTGGCTTCTCCAGTCCTTTCCTTGGCTGCTCTGGCTGCAAGGCCTTGTGATAGCTGGCTGGATTTATTTATTTAATAATCAAACTTAAAGAGCGGGTTGTTTTCCAGGCAGGGAGGTTTGTGGTGCCATGCAAGCTGTCCAGACCTTGCCACTTCCATCTCTCTCAGGATGTGGCAGGGATAGTAGAAGAGGGAGTCCACAGCCCAAGGCTACAAACAGGACAATATGACAGTAAAGTGATGATGATGGAACACAAAGAGTAGGCCTTCCTTTGTTTTTTCCTCCTGTGCAGATCCCTACAGTTGTCACAGCATGTGTCTCCTGTCTCTCATCCTCTTCTATAAGGAACAATGACATCCTCCCCATAGGGCTTAGCAGTGCTGTCTTTATTCTCATGGTTGAGAAGCAACTGCACTCTTTTGGAGGATGAATTAGTCAGGGGTTTAAAACAAAAGTCAGAGGTTTGTGGTCTGGACCCCAACCTGAGGCATCTGCTGGTCCTAATTTGAAGGGCTCCCCCACTCTCAACTTCACACACACCACCCCCAGGTCGAATGGGCCACTGTGCTGCTTTAGGAGACTTAATTTTCTTCATCTCCACAAAATCCTGAGTTGTGTGGTACCGGCCTGACAGCACTGCTTTGAGCAGAGGTCAGTCAAATCACTCCCACTCCATCACCAGTGCTTTCTTCCCCTTGGGATTTACAGCTGGATGAGGAAACCCACCTCCATCACTCTCTGACCTGGGCGGGGCAGTGTTCAGGTGCATCTTAAAGACTGCACGTTCCAAGAGGCAGGAATCTGTCACAGCACAGCTCTGTGCCTGAGGGTGGGGGGAGTTGTTTCCTGAAGGTTTGGCTTCAGGAATAAATCTGTACCTCCACACTCTGCCCATAAAACTGATAACACTGAGATTGCTTTACACATCAGCAACAGAATGCAGACAGCAGAGGCAATCAGGACCCAAAATAATTATGTTTATCATCTATAATCATCACACACAGTCTAACAGCACATTAGCACTTCCAGCAGGCAGTTTTCAGGAGCAGGGAATGCAGGCAATGTTTTGGAGGATGCACTGATTATTTTAAAGGACACCAGCCACAACTGAACATGCCATGGGGGATTCTCTGAGCTGCCAGCAGACCCTTTTATTGCATGTGTGGGGAACAGGAGCAGGGCCAGTGCTGACCCATCTCTCTAAAGTGATGGGTGTAGTTTCCAGAGTCAGGCAGTGGAAACAACAACTCAGCCTCTTTCTGACTGATCCCAGGGATTTGGAAGGTGGAATCTGGAAGAGCCCACAGCTGCTTGAACCCCTCTCCATGGACAGGATTATCCCAAGGCAATAATGTGTCTCTCATGTTTCCCCTTGTGATGCTGCCTCTGCTCCTCCCTATTTTCCTGCCAGTCCTGGAATACACAGCCCTGAACACAGACTTCAGGGCTGAGCTCCCTGGTGGCAGAACTACCCTCCCCTGTGCTACTGCACAGTCTTGCGGGGGCTACAAATGTCCAAGAAAATCCAGTGATCTCAGTTCAAAACAGGTCCCTGAAAACACTTGCAAGCAGCAAAACCCAACATCCTTCAGCCCATGTCCTGCAGCATGGTCCTCTCTCTTCTTGTGCCACATTGCTAGGGAGGGCCACGCTTTGCAGCAAGGGAGAAGAGGCCAGAGAAAGTGCTGGCCAGGAGGAATGCAGTCAGTCACTGCATTCAGCCTTTTGGTGGAAGGGCTTAGTAACAGTCTGCTTGGAAGGAAAGGCCTTGGAGCCAGATTTGTATGTGGAATTAGCTGGAATCTTTTCAAAAGCCCACAACGCCTCATCTCTTCAGCAGAACATCTGAGATGCTGCACATTTATTTACTGAGATGCTCCAGGTTATAAAGTGGCTTTATAACCCCTTGTTTTCCCCGATGATCCCCAGGTGAAGGTGTAAAATGCATCCTTACAGGATGCCAGTCCCGAGGTGTGTCTGGGTGTTAGGGAGGGGCAGTTCCCATCCTGTGTCTGTCAGTGGGAACGGGTGTTTCTCCTGCAGACACCACCCCACTGCCAAGAACTGCTTTAGCAAGGCTCTTAGGAACTGCTTTCAAACCTGGAAGGGTTTTTGGAGCCAAACATTGGTCTAAGTGCATTTTTACTGAAATTCAAATGCAAACCAGCCAGACTTTCACTCCAACATTTCAGCTTTCCTGCAGATTGTTTTTCCAGGGGCACCTTCTGGCTTTTCTGCAAGACTGTGAGAATGCTGTCAAGCCAGGAGCCATTTTCCTGTGTGTAAAAGGGACTGGGCCTGAAGGTCCTGTGCTGTGGGTATCTCATGCCAGGGAGCTGAGGGGGAGAGCTGAGCTCCAGGGAGTGCTCTGGGGCTGACAGGAAGAGCCTTACTGTTCCCTGTGCAACTGAGACTTGCCTGGGCTGTCAGGGAGGTGTAGTTCCACTGTCAGAGGATAATGGGGTGAAAGGACACTCAGGGAGTCTCCAGGGCCAGCTTTGAAGTGAGGTCCAGTTGGTCTGGGCATCATCCAGTCAGCTTTTGTGTGTCTTCAAGGACAGGGATTGTTTTGCCTCTTGGGCCTGCTGTCCTGGATAATTGGGTTTTCCTGGAGTACAGTGCTCAGTATTGAGTGTGAAATCTTTTCCAAAATCTTGGCCCTTTTCTATGCTAGCAGAGGTTCTGCTTTCAAAGCAGGTTTATCACTGACTTAACACCCAACAGGCTTCCCCTGTGTGCCTAGAGCTCCTCCAGCCTCTTTGTGGGCTTTTCCAAGTGCAGAAGGGACAATGCCTGCTCCCATCCAGTTTGTATCCAGGGTGGTTTAGAAAGGCACTTTATAACTTGGAACATCACAATAAATAAATGTGCAGCATCTCAGATGTTTTGCTGAGGAGATGAAGTGTCGCAGGCTTTTGAAGGGATTCCAGCTAATTCCACACACAGATCTGGCTCCAAGACCTTTCCTTCCCTGCAGACCCCAGAGCACTTGAGGCCAGCCCAGACCATTGCATGCCCTGGCCCAGCTCAACCAGTCTAGGAAGAGTGGGACAGTAAATGGGCCTGAATATCCCTCCTGTGGTCTTTGGGAAGAGATGGATCAGAAGGGGAAGATACTGAACCAGTGGTGGATGCAGCTGGGGGAGCTCCTGTGGTAGATCCTCAGCATGAGAACTGCAAAAGCAAGCTTTGTGGTGTGGAATTGCACCAGGGAAAAGGAGGAGGCTAATTCCAGAGATCTCCTGCCAAAGTGTGAGACTGGTGGGGGTGAACAGAGGAGCAGTGAAGGGATCCTGACTGTGATCCTGGTGCTGTGCTGGCAAACTTGCTGTAGAGTCATAGCAAAAGGAGGTTTTGAAGACAAGTGAGGAGCTTGCTGGGTGTTTTTCCCTGCTAGAAGCATGAATAAAGAAAAGCATGACAGTGCTTCATTGGAAATCTGGTGGGTGGCCTGGTGCTATGAGCTGATAGAAGGTGGGGGCTCATGCCTTCATAATGAATGAAAGATGACAGATGGGGAGAGGCAAGGAAAGGCCTTCAGCACTGGTATAATTAACGTACTCCTGAGAACACTGGGATGAGCTTTTTTCCTAATATGATAGAGAAAAGAGAGGATGTTTGACTGAGAGTAAGGAGATAATGGGAATTGTAGAGGTGCATGTGGTTGTCCCTCTGTTCTTGAGACACTTGAAGCAAAGCCTCCGTGTCAGCTTCAGGAGCAGATGTAGGGGATGGATTCCCTGGTCTTGGAGGGGGGTGGGCTGCACCTCCTGGGGTGCTCCTCCGAGCTTAATCCACAGCCCTGAGCCCTTGGCTTGGAGGAGGAGGTGAGGAGCCAAGCCCCCTTCACAGCAATAATGGCTTCACACCCTGACTTTTTCCCCACGAGCCTTTTCTCTTGCACACTAACGAGTCTGAGCCTACTTCATTGTGCCTCGGTAATTGTGCTTTTAATTATGCTGTGTGTCTACCACCATCTGTTGTGCTCTTTTCAGAATCTGTTTCAGTTCTGATATCCCCTTTTGAGATGAAGGGACCACAAGTGCCCGCAGTACCCAAGGTGTGGATGAATCATAGATTTTTCTGTTCTGTTCTTTGCTTTCCAAATGATTCATTCCACTTGATCTGTTTCTCGATGCTTGCCGAGCCTTGAGCTGACATTTTCATGGAACTGACAGCTTTATGTGGAAAAATGAGGGCTGACTGAGAGGAGTGAAAAAGGTGTCTGTTGGAAAGAAAAATCCTGATCTTTTCAAGATGAGTTTACTGGGACAAGGGCTATCAGAAGACTCTGAAAGGAGAGGTTACAGTAGCTCCCGGTGTGGATGTCACTGGGAGAGGCCAGTGTGAAGCTGCTGATGTTGGGAGCATGCTGTGACTTGGGGATAGACAGATCAGAGCAGCATGGCACATGTCCCCCCAAAGCAGGGCTGCAAGGGACAGGGACATCAAGCCAGGAGAAGGAGCTGGAAAGGCTCCAACTGCAATAAAGCAGATGAAGAGAAGCAAAACAGGGTTAATGAGCCAGAGAGCTTGTTAGAAAAGGAGGACAACTGCAGGTTTGGGCAGAGGATGCCCAGCAGTATCTGGGAGGGGGTTACATCCAGGAATTGCAGTGAGATGGGGTGCCCAACAGGAACAGCAGCATCCCAGACCACCCCTCACTTTCACTCTCAGTTCACTTTCATATGCAAGGAATGGCTGGAGATGTGTCAGGGAGGGTTAGGTGGGAAATCAGGAAAAGGTTCTTCCCCCAGAGAGTGCTGGGGCACTGAACAGGCTCCCCAGGAAATGGTCACAGCCCCAAGGCTGCCACAGCTCCAGAAGCATTTGCACAGCCTGTGGGTCCCTTCCCCCTCAGGATATCACAATGATTCTGTGAACTTAAGCTTGTGGATCAGATGGTCCTGCTCACCCAGTTCAAGAGGGAAGATGGAAGGTGAGAGCAGGGAAGAAAACTTAGCATTTAGTGGGTGAGAAGAATGGGCTTAATGCTGGTGTGTTTGGGGTGTAGGATAAATGTGGCTGAATCCAATGGCTGAAGTCTTGCAGGAACAGTGGATACAGGAAGGCCATAACCTGCAAGTGGCCTGTTCTCATTTTTAGGATAAGGGAATAAAACTGTCATCTAGGGAGCTGCTGATGTGGTTCTGGTACCTTCTGGCTGTCTAAGAAGCATCTGGCACCTTTTGGCTGTGTAAGAAGCATCTTTTCCCTTCATAGGACAGAATGGTTTCCTCTCTGTCCTGTCTGCCCCTGCTCTGGCTCCCTTCTCCTGGTGTGCAGGGCTGTTCTGGCCCGTCCCACTGCTGATACTGTGCTACGTCTGGCTCTGAGCACCTTGTTCTAAACAAGGTGACCTCTTTTTCTGTACTCTTTGCCCTCTAGAGCTCTGTCATTGCTTGGGCCCACAAACCCAGCCCTAACACCCAACAGTGTGGTTTTGTATCACTGCTGTGCATGTTCTGTGCATCTGCAGGAGGCTGCAGTTGGCTCTGGTTTGGATCTCTGGGTGGGATGTAGAAGAATGGATATCATACATGGTGCCAGGCCCTCAGTATCCTTAGAAAAGTCTTATTCCATCCCAGGCTAGAGAGATCATTCCTTGACCTCTGGCAGCTGCGCCTCATCTTGTCTTCTGAGCATCTCTTAAAAATATTTTGGGCTGCCCTGACGTGATTTCCTGATGCCCTTTCTGTCCTTGCTCTTTTCCCTGGGCCGGACACCTTAGTGCCTCAATGTCACCCATGGTCATGGGAGAGGAAAAGAACCACTTGAGCCTTGGTTTGCTGTCCCTGTTCCAGCTCCTGAACACCTTTCACCTCCAGCTTCCTACTGTGGGAAAGGACTGTGGTGTCCTTCTGCTCTTGCTGGTTTCTTATGCAGGGAGGATGGAGAACATAAGTAGTTCACAAATCAGCTCAGGGGCTCTCTCTGTGTCATTCCTGCATTCCACAGGCAGGTTCCTTTCCAGTCTCCTCCTGTACATGCAGGGTGAGGAGCCATTTTTCAGTTGTGAGACAGGACTGTAGATGGGGTTCCTGCAAAAACCAGGTCTATTCAGCTCAGTGCCATAATGGGCAGACCACTGTGTTGCCATTAAATCCACTTTGTATCAATCCACGGAGCTGGGCTTGGGTGAGAGGTGCTGGGATCCCACCAGGCCACTAATTAATGACCTAGCCCACACTCTTGATTGGCAAGGCAGGGCCCTTCCAATGGTTAATTGGCGTGGGAGCCAAGTAGAGGCTCCAAGAGGATCCCCATTCCTTCTGGCTTCCTTCCTCACAGACATGTCCTGGCACTGTGAGGGGAAGCCAAGGCTGAACATATGGCTCATTGTGGAGCTCTGGCCTTCCCGGGGCGGGGCAGAGCCGAGCGGCTGCAGTTCCCTTCAAGTGCCACTCAAAACCTACCTGATGCCTTGGAAATCCTCTGGGGCATTTCTGGGAAAACAAACCCTTGGCCCAAGTGCCAGCAGTTGTTATTCCCTCAAGTTCTTCCTTCCTGTGCACCACGGACAGCTGAGAGGCTTGGGATGGACTGCCTTGTGGGCTCTGTGCTCAGAGGTGATGAACAGCAGCACAGCTCCATGGGTGCTCCCTGCATGGCTCTGGGAATCCCAGGGGCTGCAACACCTGGGTTAGGATACCTGAGGCAAGCCCCACACAGCTCTGTTGGCATCTCCCCTGTCCTCAAACACATTTGAGGTGAGTCATAGTAGTTCAGAAACTGTCTGGCTGTTCTGGGAGTGAAATCCACGCCTGGCTGGCCTGAGAGAGACCTTGGATAAGCAAAATGTAAATGCTCACAGTGGATTGCCAAGATCTGAGTAGGAAAAACCTTCCTTGGAAGAGGATTTCCCAGCTCATCCTAAGGAGTCCCAGCTGCTGCGTATGCTTCGTTGTCATGGCCTCGTGTCTGGGATTTGCTCTTCCCAACACCTTGAAACCCATTCCCCTCCCCAGCACCTTGTGGAGCTTGATGCAGCCTGTCTCCAGAAATACAGCTGCTTGCTCCTTCTTTGGAATCAGAGAATATTCTACTTTCTTTACTTTTGCTCTGCAGTGACCTAATTATTTAACTTTGAATTGCAGCCTCTTCCTACAGCACTTGCCAAAGAGCTCATCAGAGCCTCCCATCCCCAGTGCTGGGGGAGCTGGATTATTAATCTCTCTCTGCTCAAGGTTAGAGGAAATGTTTCCTCCTCTCATGGACAACTCTTCCAGACAAATCTTTGGCCTTTCCACTCAGGATCACCCACAGGCAGCTGGGAGGGTGTTGGAGTGATGCTCATTCTTAACATAAGGCTCCTCCAGGCTGCACTGGAATATCACACACTTAATTCTTGGCATAACTTGATCCGTTTGGTCTTGGGACAACTGGAGGACTGTCTGGCCTTCCTCTTTCCTGGATAAAAGGAGGTTCATAATTAGCCATATTCCTCTTGTTTTAGGGAGACTGGTGCCAAAGGCTAATGCAGGCAAAATCTCTCACCTCTGGCTGTGATTTCCCAAATCTGTGATGTTTAGGAGCTGTGGCAGTGCATAGAGCAGGGGGGGATGTGAGAGGTGGTTGAAGCCCATGTCCTGCACTGGGATCTCACGTGTGTGCACCTGTGCTGTGTGCAGGAACAGCTGCTCGGGGCTGACTCTGCCCAGAGTGCTGCTCCACAGGAATGCAGCATCTGGGAAGGAGTGTCCAGCCAGCCCCTGGCACTGCCTCCCTTCTCTGGGGGGCTCCTGTGGGTGCAGAGCTGCCCATGGGGTCAGAACCAGCAGTGGGTCTAAAGCCATTAAAGCCCCTTGGCCACCCCATGACCCCACCCCAGGAGATCATTTGGAGTAATGTCAAAGGACAGGGAAGTAGGAAGAGAGCAGGAGACATTGGGAGGGTGTTGGAAGTTGCTGTCAAAGTCAAAGGGAGCTGGATCTGACTAGTGCTGGATCCAGGATATGAGTAGGGGAGAAGCAAGCAAGGTGGTTTAGAGTCATCCCTTATTTGAGCAGCTCTGCCACTGCCATTCTTTCCCCCCAGACCACTGGTCTCCCACTGGGACCAGTGACCCCAGGCCACTCTCTCCCTCTATCCAAGGGCTCCTGCACTGTGCAGTCCTTGGGCTGGAGAGCAGCACCCAGTGTCCCCCCATCCCACCCTGCACCTGAGGACTGCCCATATCCCTCATCCTGTGGCTGCTGGTACCCAGCACGTGCCTCTGCTCCCGGGCAGCACCTGCCAAATTCACTTGCTCAGCAGATGTGTCCCTGCATTCACTGGGAGAATAGGCTTCTGGAAGAGAAGAGGGAGACAACAGAGGAAAAACTGGAGAGAGGGCAGGAGGAAATAAAAGGAAGTAGAAGAGAGAGGGAAAAAGCAGCAAATGACTGGAAGAATTAGAGATGGAGTGTGGAAAGGACTGTGTATCCCCTGTTGCTTTGAGCACTCAGCAGATCCTGTGGTGTGTCTGCTTTATTACTGACAGAGTTCTCCCTTCTGTCGGCTTGTTTCCTAATTGCTGGTCTTGTAAACTGCTTGATTTATGGCTCTGTTCATCAGTTCTGGCCCTCGGGTATAACATGCTTTTCCTTCCAGGCTGGGAAGTGAATAACGAATTAACAGCCTGCCTTAGGTTCAATGAGAAGCTGAGCATTCAGGGATCTTTACTGGGCTGCACGTGCCAAATAGAAGTGCTTAATTTTTACTCCTCATTCACGGAGGGTATTCAGCGAGTCCTTCCCCAGGGCAGCAGCGGTGTTGTGGCTGCGTGGTGCCTTTGAAGTGTCCCGCAAGAGAAGCCACCAAGGAATGGTTTTGCTGTTGGTTTGCACGGAGAGCTCAATCTGCTGCCTCACAGCCTGCTCTGAAGCTGCCATTGTGTGCCATACAGTCGTGCAAACTTCCCTTCAGAACAGGAATGAAGATGAAGATGAAGTCAGAGGACAAATGGCCCTGCTGAGCCAGAGCTGTGCCTTGTGCTGTGCCAGCAGCCAGCAGCCAGCTCCTGGCTCTCACCCCTGTGCTCACCCCTGAGAAAGGCTTTGTCCTAAACCCTGGAGTACACTACAGTCAGTGTAGTTTAAGTCTTCACTGAGTGACTCGAGTAGCTCTGCTCTCACAGCCCTCCATGCCAGTCCTTCCACACAGCTGTGATCCTTGTGGCTCCATGGTCACACCACCATGCACCAGGTTCATGGAGCAACCAGCCTTTGGAATGATAAGCCCCGGGTAGCAGGTCCCTTGGGTTCAGGGCCTGGCTGTTCTCCTTGCCCAGTTCACAGGACTGTGCTCAGGAAGACACATTGTGTGCCCCCAGCAGCTCTGCACCACCCAGACACCTGTGGGGGACACATGAGAAGGAAAAGTATGTAAAACAAAACCTTTGTGGAGGAGGAAAACTCTTGTAAAGAACAGAGGAGCTGCTGTAGCACTGCAGGGCTCTTCTGTGAGCACAGTGCTCCACAGGTGTGAGCTCAGGGCCTGCAGGTCTCCAGCAGATAAAGTTTAAGCTGACAGGTCTCCCCAGGACTAAGCAGCTCTGCCCTCCTGCCCTCAACAGCCTCTCAGGATGCTGCTGCTGCCTCTGAGCTGCTTCATGGCTGTGGCAGGTGAATCTGATGTGCCTGGAAGGGTGGGCTCAGGAAAATGGCTCTGTAGGTTTCACCTCAGCATCATGAGGCTGTGAGTGAGAGACAGAGCCTGCAAAGTCAAGTGTAGCATTAATGTGAGGCTGCAGCACCTCAGGGGCTCTAAAAATTCTGTTAGAGGGAGAGTTTTTAACACACCTGCTTAGTCCTGATCCAGCCCTCACTTGTCTGTGGCAGCTCAGCTGGATGGAGTGCTCTCTTCCAATAATCCTACAGCAGGGAGAGCTGCTGGTATCTGGTTTTGCTCTTGGGGCACATGGAATGATAAATAAACTGCAAGGTATGGCGTTTCTTTCCTCATGGCATTAGCAGCACATAATTAGATGGTCGTGGCTGTCCTGTGTTTTCGGCTCTTGCTCTGCCTTCCACTGATGCATCTGCAGGTGCAGACACCTGGGGAGCTTCTGAGGAGCAGGGAACAGTGCCTTGGAGCACCATGAGCATCTGCTATCATCATCTTTGACTTCTCACAAGGCTCAAGAACCTGTCCAACCCCTGGGGAAGGCTAGGTCCATGTGTCTTTATGCCTTATCCATCAGGATTCCTCTGTTTTTATTTAAAATCCATGATTTCTCACCCAGCTGCCTCCTTCCAACAATCTCAGCAGGCTGTAACAGCGGGATCTTGGAGTGCAGAGCAGGAGAGGACACAGCAGTGTTCTTCATGGACCACCTATCTCCCGTGGCTATAGTCATGTGGTTCCTTGTGCCACGGAGTCCAGGATCCAGGAGAACGAGGACAGAAGATCAAAAGATCTCTTGCTTGCATTTCACACATGCCATCACCCAGAATATTTACTACTAATCACTAAACTAGTCTGAATATATACCCAAAGTCCAGGTGTTATCACTTCCTGATAAAAAAACTTGAACTGTGTTGGGTTCAGTGTGTGAGTGCGCTCACACCCTGCAGAATCTGTGCCACACTTCCTACATTGCACAGCAGGCAGGATGGCTCAGGAACAGGAAAGGCAGGAGGCCCAAGGTTCTGCCTGATCAGCTCGCCGAGGTTCAAGGAGCAATAGTCTCAGATCCATGCTGAGTCTGGGCAGAGGATGTGCCTGCACCCTTCCCCTCTTCCATGCACAGGCTGGAGTAGTTTCTAAGCTTGATTCAAAGCCCCCTCCTCTCTGGGTGCTGCTATGACAGCACAGCACAGGCAGCCTCTCCTCCAACCTGTTCCTCCTGCTCACACTGCACAAGAGGCTGGAAATGGAATCAGAGGGAGATGCTTCCCTTTATACTCCATATTTATATGGTGAGATCCTCCCTCCTCACCTCTGACCCGTTCCTGCCTGGCTGCCAGTGTGGATCTGAGCAGCACAGTGTTTAATCACCTTCTGGACGGTTGAGCAGGAGCCGTTCCCAAGCTCTCCCTCCCCTGCCCGTGAGCAGGAATTACCTCGGGCTGGCTGTGGCAGTGTGTGCAGTAATGACTCCATCAGTGAGTGTAGTTCCCGTTGCCTGGATGCAGGTTAAAAAAAAAGCCTGCTGGTAGGAAGGGGATATCTTACAGCTGAAGGTGTGATAGATGAGCGTCTGTTCCGTCCACAGAACGTGATTTTTTGAAGTTCCTGTATCTCAGCAAAAGGTTACGGCCCTTCTGCAGTCAGGGCTGCTCCTGCAGCTCAGGGGAGTTCGTGTGTCTGTTGTGTGCAGGGCAGTCTCACAGGGCTGTGTGAGGGCCCTGCTGACAGCACTCCTCTTGTGCCCAGTGTGGCCATGTCAGGATGTGACCTCCTGGCTCTGCAGTGCCTGCCCTGGGTCACCGCAGTGGCCCCAGGACACTCCCCCTCAGCAGGAACTTGTGGCCATCCAGCCACTGGAGGCACAGGAAAGGATGGAGTTGGGGGTTTGGGGGTGAGCCCTGGATTTGAAGTCAGGAATAACGTTGATTCTCAGGTCAGGAGCACAATCAGGACTGTGCACTTGGGCAGAAGACATTTCTGGACCAGCTGGGCAAGGAGGGTCTTCCTGGCTGGGTGCTTCAAGAAATGTTTGGTGTGGGAGCTGTGGGGCTCATCTCACCAGGCCTGTGTCCTCCTGCACATAGGGCAGGCTGCACACTGCATTTTGATGGCTCTCACCCACCAAAGACCTTGGCCAGATGCTTTTCCCCAATTCTGAGCATCATGGTGGCTGAATTCAGCCTTGAGAGCTCTTTGGGTGAGGGAATAGGGATTGCTACCATCTTCCTTAACAAGCCGCAGTCTCTGGAGAATTTATGGATCCAGAATCCCTGTGTTCTGTGGCTCCATTGTAGTGTCTGGCACTACAAGGCTGCCTTGAAGAGCACAAAGTGAATCCCTCTAAAAATGGCCTTGGCAAAGGGATGTGTGACATAGGTCTGGACTGGGAGGGCTCCTGAGGAGCAAGCTGTGGTCTGTGGTCTTTTAAAACTTCAGGAAACTATGGATGTGAAATGTTGAACACCAGCAGTATGCTGATAATTCCTCATGTGCATTCCAAATCCATCCATCCCTCCCTCCCACAGAGGGACAAGGAGGCAGAAGGAAAGTGCTCATGCACGTGTAGGGTGTGGAAAAAGACAACTCATGTTGGCTGAGCAGATTAGGGAGCAGTGAGAGGCCATCCTGGCTGGCAGGTGGCACAAGGGTGGTCCTCGGGAGTGGGCAGTGACAGAGCTGGCACAGCTGGGCTCTGATTTTCCTGCTGGTGTGCCCACAGTGTGCAGCACTTGGAGCCTCCATCCCTTCTCCCGGCTCAGAGGATTGCTTGCAAGCTAGAGGGAGAATCTGGTGGCAGGCCCCACAAACGTTTGGGTGCTTTCCAGATCTCTCCCACTCTCTGTAGCAGCTCTCAACTTGCTTGGAGTCAAGGACACAGATTAACTCTCAGTTTGCCTTTCTCTCCCCCACAGCACCCATTAGCTCAGCTCTGCACCCAGACAGGGATGGGCTTTATCAGGATACCTGCCAGGTGACAGGAGACTTCTGATTGATCCATTTTGAGTTCCCTGGAGCCATGCTGGGGATGCTGCACTGCTGAGTTTGCTCTGGGCATTTCCCCTCCAGGTCCTTGGATAGCGTCACACAATCATAAAATCATCCAGGTTGAAAAAGAGCTTTAAAATAATCCGACTTCTGAGCACAGAGAAGGGCTCACAAGAGAGAGCTGTTTAAGACTGGCAAGGTGTGGCTGACCCTCAGCTCAGAGAGGCTTCTCCCTTTAGATCCAAGACTTGGTCCCTAAATCCAACCGGTCCAGGTCTGGTTCTGTGTCCTGCTTGGAAGCAAAGGCAAGAGTTGTAGCCTGAGCTCCTGGGCTGGCCAGAGCTGTGCTGCCCCCGGGGCTGGCTGAGGCTGTATCACCTCTCCTTCCTAACAAGCCTGGGCTGCATGGGGACAGGGCAGGGGGTGGTCTGTGGTGATCCCCCCTCTGGTGACCTCCCAGCAGGTCCCCAGCGGGGCAGAGCCCCTTTCCCACTGGAAATGAAAAGTCCTGGCCAGGCAGGAGCAGGGAAAGGGAGGTGACTTTCCTCTCTGGTTGCTTTGTTTGTTGTTTAGGACAAGGGTGGAAGAAAGTCTTTGCCGTCTCCATTAAGGAAGCCATTGTTTAGTCGAGGACTTATTTGTTCTTTGGGAAGAGGATCGTGTTTGCCTTTGGGGGGACATTGTGCAATGTCAGTTTCTTTTAATTACTGGTTGTTTCATTACCTTGGCTTGGTTTAGCCAGAGAAGATTCTGAAAGGAGAATTAAAAAAAAAAGAAAGTCAGAGATAGGAAATAGGAACACAAAACAAAGCTCAGATGTGGGGCTGGAATTAGGGATCTGTGCTTCCAGCTTGTCCCTGCTACGCACACACTTGGCAAGAAAAGCCTTTAGCACGCAGGCTGAGGGTGTGCCTCCGTGCTTTCCCACTATTCCTGGCCTCTCCATCCACTTTAGGGATGAATGAGGGGAGCCTGTGTATCTCTGTGGTGGGATTCAGGCCATATGGAGATGAGCCGAATGTACAATAGCCTGTTTCCCAGGAGAGGGGGCCTGGACCAGCAGCCGTTTGGCCCAGATGTCTGGGAGGGCTGTACCTCTCCCCCTTTTATGAGAGCACCTGGTCATCTTCTTTCAGTCCTTCTGTCCTTGAGGCTGAGTGGAAAGATCTGGGGATCAGGGCAGGCTGCTGAGCAGAGGGATGTGTCATGTCACCGGCTTTGAGGGTGTTTAGGTACCTGTTTGTCCCACTTTAGTGAAAATGAGGCATTAAATGGGACAGAGGATCTTGCCCTCCCCTCCCTTCATATCCACTCTCATTTCTATCCATTTTCCTCTCTCACGGCCTCATGGGGAGGGAGCGGGGGGAGGATTCCCCTCTGTCCTCCCTCCCGTGTGTTCAGGTTGCAGCTGCTCGGCCGGGGCAGTGTCGCGGCCCTTCGAGCCCTGGCTGTGCTCCTCACCACGCCTTGCTCCTGAGCTGGAAGGCGGTGACAGCCGGGGAGCAGGGACAGGCAGCTGGCCCTGGCAAGCTGCAGGTCAGGGGAGGGTTTGCTTTTGTGCAGGCCATAAGGAAAGGAGCCCTCGTGGTACAAAGAGTTAAAAACGTCTCCATGAAAGCCCTGGGGCTGCGCGGAGCTCCGCAGCCTCCGTTTCCAGGCTGGTGCTTTGCTGGCAGCCGGCTGCCCCCGGAGCAGAGCTGGGTGCCTTCTGTCTCCTCTATTCTTCCGAGGGCACCTCCCCGCTGTGCAGGGCTCAGTGAGCTGGGGGTCACTCCCACTTCAAGCCGTGGCTTTCCCTTTCCAGCTCCTTAAACAACAGAGGTGTTGAGGGAATTTATACCTCTGCCTGGTAACAAGGCACATCAGCGAGACGCTGTCACGGTTTTGTGAGGGCTCCATAGATTTTTATTGCTTTTCAGTCCTTGGGTTCTCAACCTTCCTTTGGCTTGTAAATTGCCCACAAAATGCAGACACAGCTCCTATTCTGTGAGTCCCTTTGATGATTTTATTTATATCTCTGGCTTTGTCTTGTCTTTTATTACAGGGAGACTGCAATTAATTATTATCCCATCAGCTTCTATTTAGGCTGACAGTACAATGCAGTGCACAGTGTCCAACCTTGCCCTGCCCCTGTGTGCACGAGCAGGACACTATTCTGGGGAGGAACAAAGGCCTGGCAGCTTCAGAAAGGGACGTGCTGCTAAAGGGCAGCTGAGAGGGTTCAATAGCACCAGCAGGGTACAGTTGTGACAGAGCTAAAGTGACCAGACATCCCAATTTAGTTGTGATGCTCTGGATTTTATCTTCTCATCCACAGCGTATTTTAGGCTTTTGCTCTTTGGGCATGTTTGAGCAGAGACAGGGCTCCTGTGTCTTTTTTCCCATGTCTCTGATTGACCAGATCTTTTCTTTTATTCATTAAATAGAAATGCACCTGAAAGATCTGTCCCTGCCTCAGTGGGGAGACAGGAGGCGCACACACCAGCAGAGATGAGCAGCAGGTTGGAGCAATCATCGTTCCAGGGAACACTTGCCTGGGAGCAGACAGAGGGAACTGGGCGTGTTTGGGCAAGAGAGCACCTGGTAATGATGCTCTGGCAAAGAGAGAGGGAGGGGTCTGTGCTGGGAGGGCAAGAATGGACCTTACAACAAGGGATATTCAATGTAGGTGCTGGGAAAGTGGTAAGAATAGTAATGGTGTGAGCAGATTTTCTGGGCTGGAGAGGGACAGTCCCCAGGGCTGGAGCTTCTTAGGAGTAGTTTGGATACATTTCTGGCTTGTTCTATGTGTATGTGGCAGAAAGAAGTGATGCCAGGCACAACCCTGAAATAATAATGACTGAAGACCTCCAGAACAAGTGTTTGTTAGACAGGGAAATGTCTGATGGTAATTTCAGGGCTCATTTCCTATCCAGTCTTTGGTTTTGTTCAGGGAATATCAGTTTTCTCCACTGGCCATCCTGTCACTAGAAAACCAGTGAAGCTGTTTTTATTCTTCCCCTTTATCTTCACATCTTGTGGGAAGGTTTGTTTGCCCTACTAGGATGGCACGGTGCTGATGCTGAGCGGTGCTGGTGATGAGATAAAGGTGTTTTGACAAGATCTGGGTGAGTGGAAGCTGCTGTTAAAGCAAATGTTTGTTCACTCCACTCCTGCTTTTTTCTCTGGTTGTTTGATGTGTTCATTTACACCTGATCTTGGCAGCCTTGGCAGTGCAGCTCTCGCTCTGACGCGTCCAGACCAGCTTATGGCAACGGAGCAGAGTCTCTGGGCCAGTGTCCTTATGAAAATTCCCTGTAGTTCTTCACTGGGATTAGCTCAGTTGGTCAGAGCATGGTGCTAATAATGCCAGGGTTGTGGGTTTGACCCCTGAATGGACCATTCACTTAAGAGTGGGACTCAGTGATCCTTGTGGGTCCCTTCCAGCTCAGAATTCAATTCTGAATTCTACACCAGCTGCTCTCTTGAGCGGAGTCCACTCTGTGCTTCAGAGGAAGCTAGAAGACTGGGCTACCATGCCCTAAATTCCAGGGTGTTCCTCACTCCTGCCCTCCCCAAATAACGTGTGCTCTCTGGCCCACGTGGCTGGCAGCCATCGCCTGCCGGAAGCTTTTCGGTCCAAGGGAACGTGGCTGTGGGGCTCCCTGGGGAAGGAAGGGCACGTCTGGGCAGGGAGGCCAGGCAGACTGAGCTGGCTCTGCCCCTGCCACAGCTGGGGTGGGAGAGATGGCAATGGCAGGGCTGGCGTGCTGAGCTGTAGGAAACAGGTTTGGGTTTAGAGTGATCTTGGTTCACCCCACTTCATTCACCTTGCTGAGAGAGCAGCTTGGGTGCAGTCCTGCTCAGCTGGGAGCTGGGGTGGCCTGGATCCCTGTCTTGTGGGAGAACTAGGCTTAGCTCTGCATTCCTTCAGGCCTCCCCTGTGCTTGGAGGATGAAAGTAAAGGCAAGAGCAGCAGCTGATTCCACGTCTCCCACTTGAATACCTCCATTGGAAGTGGGATCTTCCACCTCCACCCAGCTGCATTTCTGCTGCATCTGTGATTGCTGGGATGGAATTGCAATTGAATTCTGCCAGCTTTGAAGCCTGAACTAGGAGGGGTGGTCTTTGCATCAGACATGTAATTACCTGTCTACAAAATTATGAACATGTACAAGAGAAAAAAGGGAAAAGCAAGATCTCTGTCAAACGGCAGAAAGGCTGTCATTTTCCCTGTTATTTTTTGGGTTGATTTCCTCCATTCACAGCAGTGCCTAATCCAGCTGGGAACTTGCTCCAGAGATCATTCTGCCTGATAAGCTCCCTTGTCAGTGCTGACCCTGAGATCTCTAAGGACACAGGACTTGATGTTAGAAAAGCCTGGAAAAATTCTCCGATCTGCAGCATCTTAGAAGCAGGAAAAATCTGTTTTCCTGTGTAAAAAGACCATCTTTTTATGGTGGCTGAACACTGGCTGGCAATCAGGATGGCAGTACTACTTGTTAAATGCAAGTTACTGAAATCCTTCATTTTGGGACTAATTACACAGTGCTCCAGAGATCTGTGTAATTAAGGAGAGGGTTCCTGCAGCACTGCCATGGTGTTGATGGTGCTCATCGAGAAGAGACTCAGATTTCCTGGCAGGACAGAGATTATGTGCAAATTAAGGGGTTCCATGGAGTGCCATGTGTGTCCTGTGCTTGGAGACAGTATCTCCTCCTTTCCTAGAGAGGTCCTTGGATTTGACCAAGGTCCCAGGTTATCAAAGCCTCCCATAATTTTAAATATGTGCTTAAAACCTTTTAAAGTCTTAAGGACCGGCCTCAGTTACACTGAGTGTTGCTGGTTGGTCAGGGATGAATCCTCACTGGTGCCTGTTCTTCCTCAAGGACACAACTCATCCCTTGATCCAGCACAGCAGGCTGGAAACACCTCAACGACTGTCACACTCAACTTTATTTCTCTTTAAACTCTTAAGAGCTTGAAAAGGTTTCTCTTTTCCCCAAGAAACTAAATGAGAGTTTATGTAGGAGGAAAAAAATATCATCTCTGGCTATATTATTTTACTGTGCCAAGCAGTGGGGAGGCTTGACAGAGGATTATATAGTGAAAAAGGCCCAGTTTTCAAATGCTTTAATGACTGGACCTTTGTTTTATCTCTCAACTGTGACCATTTAAAAACTACTTGACTGACTTTGCCCTCAACACAATGTTGAATGTGGCTTCATTATCCTGGAGAACAGGGTTGAAATGAAAATGTAATTTAATGATTCAGGTGGTAACACAGGTTACCCAATAGCTGCATGTGGAATGGGCCTTTGTGAGGATTCTTTAAGAGCAAAATGCTTCCCTAGACAAAATTTAATTTACCAGTGTTACGTGGTTCCCAAGTCATCCCAGAATGGTTTGGATTGGAAAGGACCTTAAAGTTCATCCCATTCCACCCCTGCAGGGACACCTTCCACCGTCCCAGGCTGCTCCAAGCCCTGTCCAGCCTGGCCTTGGACACTTCCAGGGATCCAGGGGCAGCCACAGCTGCTCTGGGCACCCTGTGCCAGGGCCTGCCCACCCTCACAGGGAGGAATTCCTTGCCAATATCCCACTTAACCCTGCCCTCTGGCAGTTTAAAACCACTGCCCCTTGCCCTGTCACTACCTGCCCATATCAAATGTCTTTCTCCCTCCTCTCCTGTCTTTAAATCCTGTGTGAGGAATCTCAACTGAATGTTCAGCCACAGCAAAATGAAAGAGAAGTCTCTGCTTTGACTGAAAGAGTTGGAAGCAGATTTAGACATCTTTGCCCAGAGGACTCTGGGAGATACCTGAGTTCTCTGTCCTCTGGAGAGTTCAGGTGTAACCAAGGCAGGCTGGAGGTGGGAAGGGAAGCCAGCTCTGGGAGGAAGGTGCTGTGCCTAAAGGTGGCACAAGAGGACAGGAGCAGAGCTGGAATTGCACCCCAGGCCCCAGTGAGTGTCCCTGTGCTGTGCCAGCAGCAATCCCTGCAGGCTGGGGCTGCTCCCTGGGGCTGGCAGCTGCATTCAGCTGTGGCTAAACCCTTTAGGGAAGGACATTATTGCCCATCGTGGTGGGGAAAGGAGCTGTAAGAAACAGATAATTTGGCCATGCAATAGCTTTTTTGTTTTTTGGGGAGGTGGGCTTTAGTAGTTTTATTAGAAGGCAATGGTGGGTGTGTGGTTGGAAGCTCCAAGGTGGACCTGCTCCTCTCTCTCTTGCCCATGGTGCTTCCTCAGGGTCTGCAGGAAATCAGATCAGATAAATCCCACTTTGAGTGCCTTGTGCCAAGCTTCATTCCTCGTGCTGTGTCTCTCTTTGAAAGGAGTCAAGAATCCTTGACTGTGGCTGCCCTCTCTGCAGTGATAGTTCTTTTGTGCCTCCACTTGTTCCTGTACCCTCTGGCTCACTTTTAGTCCAGCCCATTCCCAAAACAACCCCACAATGCCTGTGCTCCATCCCAACAGAAATAATAACAGGAGGCAGAGATTCCAGAGGAATGTTGTTCTTCTAAAATGTTCATTTACAGTTTGTTTGCAGCTCAATTTTTGTTTGTTTTTTTTTTTTTCTTTAGGACGAATAAATTTACTGTAATAGGAATGAGTCAGCATGGATATATTGCAGGTAAATCATGTCAGACTAATTTGATCACTTATGCTAATGAAACAACTATCAGGCTAGATACTATAAATCTATCTGGTTGTCCATGAGGCTTTAGGAAAATTTTGCCTGATGGATTATGGTCCAAGCTCCCTAAATGTAGGCTAAGATAATCTATTATTGAAAAGGGTAAAATACTGGGAAGAAGGCTCAGAGCTCAGGGTGAGTGTCGGTGAGGAGAGGGCTGGGCTCTGCTGGGGCTCTTTGATATTTTTATTAAAGATTTACGGGACACAGCAGCATGTAGGGTCATTAAATTTGCAGTTATACAGAGCTAAAGGGATCAGGCAAGACTTACTGGCCTTTCTTTGCAGAGAAATTACTTTCTGGTAGTAAAATATTGCTAAATTATGCAGGGAGACAAAACATGCTCCTGGCTGGACCAGGATGCTCCATGGCAGTTGCAGAGCTGGAGGTACAAACTGGGGTTTTTAGGGTGGAGATGGGGACAGTGAGGGGAGGAAATCACCTGCAGGACACGGAGAGAGTTTTCCTTGATTTTTAAATTTTTTGGGCCCTTATGACACTCTCACCATAAATGTTCTCCCAGTAGTGGTTGATAGAAGGTAACTGGGAACAGCAGCTTCCAGAGTGATGTGCTGACTATGCTGCTCCAGTGGCAGTGGGACATGCCCTCCTCTTCCAGCCTCTCCAGGAAAAAAGCTCAGTCTTGGGAAGATGTTCCCTAAGTAGCAGCTGATTTGTCGCATGAGATTCTGAGCAGGGGAAGAGTGAAAATAACAGAACAGTGGTTTTTCCTCTATTTTAGTCTCTGATTTAAATCAGCTCCTGAGGCAGAATTCATTTCTGGGAGAAGAGTGGTGCTTTTGAACTGAGATTTCTGCAAAGGGGGAGAACACCAGTGTTTCTGAGCCAGTGGAAGTGTTTAAAGGGGGCAGTTGCACTTCCAGCATACCCAGATGCCACACTCCTGATTCCTTCACCAGGGAGACACTGAATTGCAAACCTTATCATTAGCAAAGGGGCAAAAATATTAACAGATAACCCAGAAAATAAATCTGTTCAATAAATCAAAGATAGAAGCAAAGATGAAATCTGAAATCCCCACAGAGTGGGAATAACTCATTCCTGGTGCCAGTTCAAAATCAACCACCACAGGAGAATGTAATGATCCTGGCATTTAGTGAAATTAGACTTGACACTAGCCAGGGCCCTGTTACTTTGGTTAGTTGGGACTTGCAATTGTTTGCCACCCATTAGAAATCCCAGTAACCTGTTCTAAGGGCAGGCAAATTAAGATTCCCTCTCTGTGCACGATTACTCATCACACCACAGCTCCACGTTAATTGGAAAATAACTGGTGCCTGAGCACATCTCACCCGGCTGTCATCGGAGCTCGGGAACGCCGCGCTGAGCTCACACACAATTTGTTGTACACACAACAGCTCACAAAAACCTTGCAGGAAATTAAAGCTCCAGTAGCTTATCAGATGCAAATATAATTATTAATCCTTAATGATCCTGGTAATTTCTTTATGGGAATTCACCTCCACTTCCTTCAGGGCCTCCAGCATGAGAACATATGGTTCCCTTCATGAACCTCAGCTCTGGATTTTCTTTTATTCAGAGCCTGGCAGTGAGTTGGAGAAGTCTGAGGTTTTGATGGCCCAAGCCAAGCTCCCAGGGTGTGGACCTCTGCAGGCTGCACTCACTCACAGACGAGAGGATAATCACGGAATCACTGACTGGTGAGGTTTGGAGGGACCTTAAAGTCCATCCAGTCCCAACCACTGCTATGGGAAGGGACACTTTCCACTAGAGCAGGTTGCTCCAGCCTGGCCTGGAACACTTCCAGAGATGGGGCAGCCACAGCTGCTCTTGACAACTGTGGCTAAACTGTGAACTCAAATCATACCACCTTCCCTCTCCTGCTAATGGGAATCTTGTTTAAGTAAAGCAGAACAGAGTGGAATGGGGGGAGATTTAGCTAATTGGGCTGTGTAAGCTCTCTGGGAAACACCACGAGGTCCTGCAGGGAGACAAGCAGGGGCAGAGAGGCTTCCTAGAGGTGCAACATGCAGTAGGAAGAAGGAAGGTACAATATGAACACATCTGGGGAGTGAAATGCCCAGTGCTGGTCCCCTCTGTGTATCAGGAGGAATTACTTGGGATAGGTTTGGTCTGGGCCCATGGCTTGGAGCATTCAATAGCAGTGTGGGTTCTTTGGGTCTCTGGGGCTGCTCCCATGGCTGAAAGGACTCCGGTTCTGCAGCCTGGACCTGACTGTCGTAATTGGCAAGGTCAGCAGAGTCCCCTCAGAGGGGCTGCCCTGCTCCAGATAAAGCAAACACCAACACAGGCACTGGACGTGCAGGGAGCTGTCAGAGCAGCTGCTCCTTCCTGGAAACAGCAGATGAAAGTTAATCTGGACGTGCACAGCCTGGTTTATTGTTTTGATAACACATTCACTCTGAAATGCTGTTGTTCCAGGGAAGCAATAGCTCGCAGTCAGGAAGTTGCTTGTTTCAGGATTAGAATTGCTGTGACTCCCAAGGGAAGGGATGGCACTGTCTGGGCAGACTTGCACCTGGTACTCCACCAAGGACCTGGTCTGTGGTGGGATTTAGGAGCCAAGACACAGGGCAAGTGGGACACAGCACTGCATGGGAGCAGTGAGAAGTGGAGCTCACCCAGTGACACGAACTCACAGCTTGCTTTGGCAGGAAGCTGTACAGGTAAGATCAGTTTGCATTCACTTTTTTTATCCAGGAAATACATTCCTTGTATCCCACTGCCTGAGTCCATGTGTATCCAAACAGCAGCTGAATTTTCACTTGTGACAGTTCATCTTGCCCAAACCAAGGGAGAGATGGAAAAAGACCTTTGTGCATCAATGCCGTGGTGGGTCGCTTTTTATTTTTGCTCCGATGCCAGGTCTGGATTTGAAATAGAAAAGCAGGATCCTGTTTTGTGGAGTAACTTTTGGAGGGGGCCCTGAAGGAGGAATGTAAGACAGGCTGGAGAGATGAGACAGGAGGCAGGAGAACAAAAGCTGCCAGTGTTGGGGATGTGGGAGCTGGTGCTGGATGAAGCAGGACCTCCCGCTGTTCGCGGCTCGCTGCTGCCGTGGCCAGGCTGGCATCCTGTGCAAGGGGAGTGCAGGGAAGAGCTAATCTATGGAAACAGAAGGACAGACTTAGCTTGAGAAGATGAGCATGCTGAGCTAGTTTCTGCTCTGTTACACCCTGAAACCTCGCTGATATCCGTGCAGCTCCCCAGCTGGAACTCAGAGCAGACGGGGGTTCTTTATGCATTTTCTCCAGAGCCAGACTGGTGAGGATTTGTTGAGGACTGGAGAAACTGATACTGAGATTTTCAGCTCAGCAGGAGGGAATCTCTGTTTGCTTAATTTGGGAAGAGACAGCCCTATAACTTACAGTATGTAAAGCTTAAGCAGAAGTATCCCCTTGTGTAGAGTTTGAGGCAGCTAGGAAAAGTCTTTCAGGCTGCCTGAGCCATTCCACAGGCTTCCTCCATTCCTTCAAATACAAAGAGATGCCTGCTCCAGTTTGTGCAAGGACTAGGCTCCAGTGTAGTAATCCAGGGATTCCCACAGCCAGTGTAACCAGCCCTCTGTATAATTTCTCCCAGAGGTGAGTTAAAGAGCCCCTTCTGGAAAACATCTGACCTCATCATTTCACCTGGTGCCCTGGGAAGCTCTTCCAGTGCTGGACATCCTTCATGGCTCTATCTGTTAGGTTTTGGTTCAAGGTTAAATTTGCAATTGTCTTCAAAGAGATATCATTGTTCACAAAAGCCCTCCTCCCCTACTGCCATCCCATATCAGTGCCTGGAGCAGTGGCCAGGTCCTGTCTCAGTCCCATCCTTGACAAGCTGACACCTTGGGCTCCTTCAGGAGAACGCTGGGCAGCTTCCATTTCCCAGCCCCAGAGTCACTGTTTGGCTTTGCAGAATTGCTCCTGTATTTTCTCCTTCTCCATTAAGGAAGGAACAGAGCCTGATCATGGCCTTCCAGCAGGTTCTTGGAGCTGTGTGCCAGAAGGAATTCTTCCTCTGGGGTCATCCATTGTCCCTTCTGAGCACTGAGGGATCACAGTCCCCCTTTACAGCAGCTTTAGGCTACAGCAAATCTCCAATGTGCTCCAAGTCCTTTTCCAAACTATTCCTTTCCTGTGAGTGTAACCTGTGTTTCTGGTTTCAGATTTCTTACCTTGTATTTGATGGTTTAAATCACGTTTCACTGGCATGTGGCCAGCTCTCACTCATGTCAGATCCCAGTGTATTGATAGCCCAATCCTGGTTCTTGTTCCCCTCCCACCAATCCCGCTGGCATCTGCAAACTTTCCCATGACAAGGATTTATATAGAGTCATTCAGATCATTGATAAAAATATTAAATAAAATGTCAATGGGAGTTTCACTCTTCTTTTATCCCAGATATTTTTAGCCAGTGTAATATTGCTGTATGTTTATTGAGTCGTGGCTATTGGAACATCCAGTAAATATGCCTTTGAAGATCAGCCAGTTTCCAGGAATATTTTCCACCTTAAATGTGCATTCCCAATCCATTATGCTGGCAGCTGAGGCCTGGGGAAGCAGAGATGTTAAATGCATAGGTGTGTGTCATTGCTGGTGCAGGTGTTTGCACAAGTGTAACTAGATCATGCCCTGTGGTGTTGAGGCAGCTCGCTGGCCTTTGGATCAGGAATTGACTCCTTGGCTTTCTGAGGTCCAGCAGGAGGTTTCCCCTGTGGATTGCAGCAGTTTCTGGGCTGAAGGTGCTGTTGTTTGGGAACTCCTGTTCCTGGCTTTATGAGTCAGAGCTAGGCCTGAGTTGCAGCTTACCACTCTTGTGCAACTCTGCTTTGTGCCACCGTGTGTCAGCCAGGCTGGACATTGTCCCTGTGGTGGAGCCCACCCCCTAAAACAGTGTTAATGCACTTTGCAGTTGCCAGCCTGGATCCCAGGAGGGAAAAGGGCTGCTCTGATTGCCATGGAATGAGCTGGATCTGCAGGTTTATCCAGAGCCAGCTGTGCACAGGTCAGTGCCAGCATTCCCAGAATGGCAATGTGGCAGGATGACACCTTTACCACAAAGGATACCTTTGCCACCAGCCCTCAGGTTTGTGGGTTGTTCAAGACCTCTTGTGGGGAGCTCATTTAGATCCCTGGTTATGAGGTTATAAACCCAGAAAATTATTTATAAATGTCCCCTTCCCCCTCCAAATCTGCAGCTGTCACCTGGTTTTGGGAGGTATGGGCATGGTAGGATCTGGCTTCCCACTTCCAGAGGTCAAGGTTAGATGGGATATTAGGGAGCAAGTCTTCCTTATGAGGGTGGAGGGACCCAGGCACCAAGTGCCCCTGTGGCTGCCTGCCCCTGGATCCCTAGAAGTGTCCAGGACCAGGTTGGATGGGGCTTGGAGCAACCTGGGAGAGTTGAAGGTGTCCCTGCCCACAGCAGGGGTGGGATGAAATGATCTTCAAGGATCCATCCAACCCAAACCAGTCTGGGATTCTGTGATTTTCTGATTCTATGATGTGCTCCTTTTGCAGCACTTCTCAAAAGCAGTGTCACTGTTGGAGGGAGGGACAGAGGCAGCTCTTCTGATGGCAGCTGTGTAGCAAATCTCCCTGCCGAAATACATCAGAATCTCAGAGCTCCTCAGAACTGGCCAAATATCCCCAGGCTGGTACAGCAGAGCACAGAGGAAGCAGTTGCTATTCAGACCTTGGAGCTGAAAGCACAGGCAGGGCTGTGCCTCTGGGCGAGAGGCCTGGGCAGCCTTTGGCACAGGAACAGGAACTCTCCCGTGCCCTGCTGGAGGCAGAGGAGTTTTTATTTAAAGGAGGTGACTTGGCCCGTGCAGGGATGCAGGAGCTGCCCCACTGTGCACAGCCCTGAGCTCCCTGTGGGCTCAGCTCAGCTCAGCACAGACAGCTCCGGAGGAGAGTCGTGGCTGGGGAGCCTGGACAGGAACAGAGGAATTCTGACTGGTCACAGCATCATCCAAGTGCTCCATCTCAGGGCTGTTGCTCATGGCACACAGGCAGGAGGGAACAAGAAGGGAGGGCTGCTGAAGGTAGTTCCTGCTGCAGCTGGCTCACTGTGGCCTAGGAAGGCCTTGGGCAACCTATCAGCCATCCCTGTCTGCTTTTCATTATTGTTTTTATAGCCAGAAATAAGAGCTTTATTAGCTTTATTCATCTCCTGTCAGAAGCCCAATCAACATCTGGCAATGCAGTAATCCCAGAAAGTGCTGACCTAGTGAGAGCCAGTGGAGCAGAAGGTGTGCAGCAAGGTCTCCATCCCCCTTCCCATCCCTGGCTGCCCTTTTCATTATCTTCCCAGCACAAATGGGATGTGTACCCCATCTCACTGGATTTCAGAGCACCAGGCTCCTGGGAGATCCTGGGGTTGGAAGGTACCTGACAAAACAGCTGGGGCATGGAGATAGGGGCAGGAGGAACTGAGCAGGAGACAGGGCTTCCCAAAAACTGCTGCTGGGCTGGAATTGGCTCGTGCATAGGAAGGATATTGGATAAATGGATCAGAAAGGAGCTGATCCATTCCTTTGAGCAGTGCTGGGCCAGTGTAAGGGATGCGCACAGCAGGGCAGAGCAGCTCAGCTCCCCCTCCTCCCATTTGCCTTTGTTTGGATTTGCACAGGACCCAGAACTCAGACATGAGAATGCAGAGATCCTTCCCAAGGGATCTTTGATAGAGTTTCCTGCATGTTAGAAGATTTTAAGATCCAGCAGAAGATTGAATAGAGAGTTAATAGAATAGAGACTAGAGTGAATAGAATATTGAATAGAGAGAATTTTTATTTACTTGGGTGTATACTGGACTCATAATAAAGTGGGGTGTAACAAGCCAGAGGCAAGTTCTGTTCCACTCGGAGATTAGCCGGAGTGTGGCTGCTCCAGCAGGTCCAGCAGGTTCCCTGTCAGATCCCTGGGCTCCTACACTGGATTTCTTGAGCCCCCTTTTCCCACAAAGTCCCGCCCTGTCTTCTCCCTCAGGTGTGGGTGGCTTGGTTTGTGCTGGATTGTGGGACCTGCTTTTCCACATCTTGGCTTTTCTTTGCCCCCTCTCCTACATTCCAGCTGCAGCCAGTTGGTCAGGGCAGTTCCTCCCTCTTCTCTGCCACAGTCTTCTCCCCACATTTGGGTCCTTTTCTGCTGGCCACTTCCATGGCAAGTTCCCTTCTGTTCCTGTGGCACTGTTCCTGTCCCTCTGATTGTGCTCCTGTCCCAGATTAGCTGCTGCCCAGCTCTTTGATGTGCTCTCCTGCCCCATAAATCCTCTGTGGGCTCTGCAGCCTCTCTGGAAGCCCTTCCCAAACCTCCACCCTGAGACAGCATCTAACCAAGGCCACTTTGTGACTTCAGGTGGTTTTGTCACCTTGTGCCTGCACTTTGGTGCCCATGATGAGTAGAGTGGGTTCCCCTTTCCTCCTGCCCAGAAGTGGAGCCAGGGCAGATGGTCTTTGACTTCAGGAGGAAAGAGCTGTACCCCAACATGGATATTCCCCCTGGATTAGCAAACCCTGCCATGAAACAAGGACTCAGACCCTTGCAGCCCAAAGAAATGCTGGGTACCTGCAGCCTGCTCCCATCCTGCCCCTTTCTGGGGCATGCAGTGTCCCCAGGCCCTCAGAGCTGGGTGTCTGTGCCCATTCTCTGCTCCAAACCTGCAGCAGAAGACACAGATCACTCAGAGAAAGGTCCCGAAGCGCCTCATCAGCTGCCCACTCATGTGAGCAAATGCCACCAGTGGGAGCCGAGGCATCGCAATCCAGCCTAGAATGCTCCTTTGAAGACATTTCAGCAGCTCAATTAAGTTTCCACTTGTGTGTTTTCTTTCCCCCCCTTTGCTTTCATGGTCATTTAAAACAAATAAAGTGAGCAGAACACGGCAGCGTGATAACCACCCTTTAATTCCCTTCCCACGGGTCTCCTGATTATTTGGTGATTCAGCGGCAGCGGGGGGAACGTTTATGGAAAGGAAGGCGGGAGCTTCCCACAGGGACGGCAGCTCACAGCCCAGGGCCCCCGAGCACTGGGGAGGAAATACGTGCCTCGGGTTCTCCTTTTCAGTCCCGTGGATGCCGTGAATGCAGCGCAGAGCCCGGCCCCGGGAAGAGCCCCGGCCCCGTTCTCAGTGCCCTCGTTGTTCTCGCATTGTGCTCCGGGGATGGCACCAGTGCTCGGGATGTATTTCACGCTTCTGTGCAAACACAATATGAGATGAAGAATTCATACCCTCGCACAAGGCCAGAGTGGATTTTCTCATAATAAGGAAAAGCAGCCAGATTGGAGCCTGCCAATTCCTGCCCCGTGCTCCCGCCTTCCCTAGGAAGTTCAAACAAGCCTGTGCTTTTCAACTGGTGCAGAGAAGTATATTACATTTTTTTTAAAAACCAACACAAATCCTTTTGGATCTTTTTTTACATTATTCCCCCCACCTCTGTCTCAGTAGGTGACTTTTCCAGCCCTCCTCCACTTGGTCTGCTGGGTCTTAGTGGGGGCTGAGGAGAATTCCATGTGTTTTATGTGTGTGAACAATTAATAGTGGGACTGGGTCTCTCTGGAGGAGCGTGTAAAACACACCCCAGGAGGGGGAAAAGAACAACTGCCCAGCCTGCTAAACACTCCAGAGCTTTTCCTGTCCTGAAGGAAAACATGATGTGGGGGTTTGCTTATTCATCAGCAGCAGTAAATAACGGGCCTCACCTTGAGCTCTCCTTCAGCCACTTCTGTTTCTCCCCAGCCTCCAGGCTGGCAAGGAAAGGAAATACTTGCTGTCCTCTGGGTGACAAATTGGGGGTTTATAGCTGTTCACATTTTAGCTTTTGTTTCCTCCCTGAAAAGCTCTGTTCTCATCTCCGTGGCTTTGTGTTTCCCAGCATCCGAAGCCTGGCGTGCTTCTGCCAGCCTGACACTGGAGGTGAGTCCTGACCCCAGTGCCTGAGCTGTCACTGCCACATCCCAGCTGGCCATTGTGCATGCAGGTGCTTTTCCTGGGCAGGACGCAGGGTGCACCTGAGTCATTCCATACATTTACAATCTGATCCCTTGGAACAGCTCCGTCAGCAGCTTCTCCTCCCTTGTGCAGTTCATGGAAGTGTTTCCATCCCTAGGCACCCTGGAAGTCCCAGCAAGCCAGGAGTGGCCAGGACCTGCCGAAGCGTGTTGATCCAGACGCTGGCTCCCTGCAACCTGTGCTTTACCAGCACCTTCATAAAGTGTCCTGAGTTCAAGTGATTCAGGGAGCACATTTCCGGACTGTCAGCGAGCTGCATCCATCACGCCCCTGAACATGCACCAGATTGTTAATGCTCCAGGCCAAATACCACGTCTTTTTTAATGCCTACCAAATGTAGTGCATGCTGCTGGCTTTATATTTATAATAATTATTAAAGTAATGCCAGTAGCTGCATTCCTGTAGGCTAGAAGTGGCCAGGAACAGGCAAAAAAAATGATTCATTGTTCCAATTAATGCTCGAGCTCACACCGGTGATTAATTAGCCTGGCGATAGCGCTATGCAAAAGATCAGGGTGAGAATTAATAGGGAGACACGTGCTGACTTTTAAGATGGTTCCAGCACTCTTTAGTGCCTTTCTTGGGCCTGTTTAATTAGAGGCAGTGGCACGGGCTCGCTCTGCACCGACACCCCTGACGGCAGGCACTGCGGAATATTTATATGACAGGGTGCCGTGGAAAACTTCAAAATTAAATTCCCATCCAGGTCTCTAAATATAATTCTGAAATGTCAGAGATGCTGGGAAGAACGCTGGCGCTGGATGAAGTTGCTGTCAGGGAGAGGCAATAGTGTGCCAGATTTATACAGGCCTGAATAGGCAGGTGACTTTTCAGCCCCGGTGTTTGAGGAGCCTGAGGTGCTCTGGTGGGCGTATTTCACCTGGTGAGAGGCACAGGATCCAACAGGAACACATGCTGGAGCCTTGTGTGCCTGGTGTGGCTGGGGGAGATGGAGCAGGGGCAGCTCCCAGGAGCCTGTGAGTTCCCAGCAGGCACAAACCATTCTGGAGCTCCAACCTTTGAAGGTGAGCCCTGTTGACAAAGTTTCTCCTCCTGGTTTTGTTCATCACTCCTTCTGTTGCCTCATTATCTCTCCCTTGTGCACATTGGTGCCTCCCACCACCCCAATTCATTTTTCCCAGTTGCAGCAGCTATTGAGTGGTTTATAGAGATGGGGTCGAGCCAGTCCCCCCTGGCTGGTCCCAAATCGCTGACGAGGCTGATTCCTCTGTTCACACATCAGTCTGTGAGCACCAGCAAAGTTCCATCTTGGCTGACTTAATTGTTAGGAGCTGCAACCCCAATGTCTTTGTAAATAAAATAGTTTAATCTCATGGGGCCTGCCTGGAGAGAGGGGAATAAATACATCAATATGTAAATGGATCTGCAAGAGGAGGATGAACTGGGACTTTGCAAAACTGATAAAGCATCTTAGGAGACGTGTTGTCACTGCACTTTGTGCATATTCTGATGAAGCAGACAGTGAGGCTGGATCTCAGCCTGGGTTGGGGAGGGAGGGAGGGAGAGAGAGGGGGAAATGAAGAGGGAGGGAGAAGTGTGGGCACCAGCACACCGTGACTGCAATTCTTGTATGGATTGATTTGACTCAAATATATTCTGAGGCTGGTTTAATTGCTTCTTTAGTCTCAGGCTTTGATTTTCCTGTTGTTTTCACATCTCTGCCACTGAGTCTTTCCTGCATTTCAAGCAGCCTGGCTGGGGCAGTGTCCAGCCTGCGCTGCACCTCTGTGTGACCGAGAGTCAGCGCCTGTCCTCGCCCAGCCCTTGCACTGAGTCACTGCAGCAAAGTGGGCCCGTGTTAGTGACAGCAAAGGTCAGGCTTTTGCTGGAGGGGTGTTTGAGCTGTGTAACAGCATCGGGAGTTATTTTGGAAAACAAAGCCTGAAGCTTTTGGGACACCTTGTTCATGATGAACCTGTGCTGGTGTAACCCCCATAGAAGATGGGAGGGAACTGAGGCAGAGCAGATGCAAGGAGCACGGGCAGGGGAAGGTGCAGTGGCCAGTGTGCATCCTGCAGGACCNCCTTCCCTTCCCTTCCCTTCCCTGGCACAGGTGGCAGTGCCGAGGTTCTCCGGACCAGCGGCAGCTCCCCTGCCCTGCCAGGCAAGAGCAAACCTGTTCCCCCCCCGGCACCGGGCACTTCTCCAGGATTTTCCAGGCCGGGAGAGCAGGAGAACGCTCCCTCCCGCCGCGCTGCCTGCGGCGCTGCTCCTTCTCCGCGGGCGCAGCTCCAGCCCTTGTTTTGCAGCGCGCCACGTGGAATTTTATCACCTTCAACAATGAAATCTGTCACCTTCAAGCTGCCTTATTGTGATCTGGGGACTCGTGCCCGGCCGCTGGAACTGGGCTCTGTCACAGAGCACCGCGTCCCTCCCCAGCGCTTACGCCCACGACCGACTTGAGGGAACTTTAGAGATCACAATTGTGCAGTTTAGTCCCCGGGATCAGATCATTAATTGATCTTTTTCCTTCCTTTCTCTCCCTCTGCCTCCTCCTGTCTCATGTGTGTCTCAATCGCCGTCTCCTGATGGCTGCTCCACCCCCGCTCCAGCTCGGAGAATAAATCCCACCAGACCCGCAGTCAGACACAGCCAGTGTCAGGAGGAGCTCTGGGATGTTAAAGAAGCATAAATACATGTTTAAAGGATGGCACCCTCGTGTTGCATCTGGTATGGAAACACAGGTGTTCGAGTCATTGGCTGCTGGATCTTCTCTATGAGAAAGTGATTAGTAGTAAAGCCAGGGAGTGGTGCCTCTAAAGCAGACATGGCTTGAATGTCACAGCTCTTCAAGTGGGCTTTGTGGGATCCTTTTTGGGGACAGTTTGGTAATAAATTGACTTTTATTAATCTGCTTTAATTACCCACTAAGATTAGAATGCTTGCTGCATTTCTCTGGTGTCTGTTGTAGCTGCATTTTTGCTTTAGGGGGTGAGTAGTTTCCCCTGAAATGCAGTTCTGTACATTTGCATACACATTTGTATGGGCTAATTATAAACTCACCATCAGCACTGCAATATCTGTACAAAAGGGTTGTCACTGCTTGGAAATGCCTGCTTTGGAGCAGAAATCAGACCTTTTTTTGTGAAATTATTTGGTCACATCTTTGGGGTTTAGATTTTCAATGAATAATCAATACCTGCAACAAAAGATTTAAACAAAAAGAAAGGTGTTCCTTGAAGTTTCTCCACAGGAAAAAATCGATCCCATGTATTATTAAATACAAAGAGACTTATGTCTTGAGTTTCATCTCACCACAGCTTATAATAACCCTTCAGAAGTTTGAAGCAAGGCTTTTTTTCATTAAACAAAACATTGGGTTCCCCTGAGCAACTCTCTGCTTCATTACAGGCATCTGTTGGAGGGTGCCTGTGCCCAGCAGCTCTGCCCTCAAGGGCTGAGCTCATCCCTGCCCGTTTTCATAAAAAATGGGAATATTTATTTCCAAAGTGGCTGCGTAAGGGGAGTCAGCAGTTGCAGGGACAACAACAGTGACAGGGAAGCAGATTTTCTGGATGGCAGGTTTAAATATCTGTCTCCTGAGCACCTGGGTAGGGAAGTGGGGCTATGGAGAGGTCACTGGTGACTGAAAGTGCAATGGGTGATGCTGCAGCTCATCCCCTGGTCCCCCCCAGCCTGTGAGCCCTGACCTCAGAGGAGTCCCCCTTCTCTGTGCAGTTTCTGTGCACCTGGACACTTTGGGACACAACAGTGTCGTAGGGCTGGGAATACAAGGATTTCCAGCACCACGAGCAAGGAGGAAACCCTAATTGCTCTGTCCCTTTATAACTGGATTTTCCAGAGGTGGGACTCCAAGGCAGCCAGGCAAACTTGGAATAAAGAAATGCTTCAGTCATGTTTTCATTCCCCGTGGCCGAGTTCCAGTCTCCAAAATGGGATTACCAGGGTGAGATGCAGCTGAGTTTCACTTCTGCCAACCTTCAGCAGCTTCTGCTGCAGGCCTGGGCCCTGGGAGAGCTCTGGGGATGCACCTCGGGGATGTGCCAGGCTGGTATTGCTGCCTCCAGCCTGTCCTAAGCCAGGGTGTCCAGCTGACTGAGCCAGCTGCAGAGATTTTGTCACAAGCCAGTGCAAACCGTTCCTCCAGCACACACAGATTTGTTTTGCAGGGCAAAAATAAGCAGCAATGCAAATATCATACTCTGTTTTATTTCTCCCTGTCTTTTTTCCCTCTTTGCTTCAGGAAAGCAGGAGGAGGCCAGGCAGGATTGACACTTTCTCCCACCAAGGGCTTTTCCTAAGATGCCTGCTGGGAACACTCCTGTGTGTTTCTCTTTAGGTGGGAGATCTTTTGATGTTCTCGCTGCCGAAGTCGCACCAAGGTGCCTGGAGAAGGATTTGCTGCTTGCTTATGAAATCCATTCTTCCCCGAGGATCTGCTCTTTCCAGCTTGATAAACTCTTAATTCTTGCTGTCTAACAACACCAAGGGACTGTGTTTTGTGCCTTGATGAGTGCTTGGTGATTGATGTTCATTTGTGCTTGCGGGAGATCAGTAACCTCATTTCAGTTTTGCCAGAGCATCGGGACGAGCTCTGTGTCCTTCTCCCTTCTTGGTCAGGTACAAATCAAAGAGAAAGTGAAGAGGCTGTAGCCTGTCCAGACCTTCCCTCTCAGCACATGGCTCGAGTCCTGGCACTGTCTGTGCCCCACGTTGCACAGGGGCACATGGGAAAGGATGTGCTTGGCTATTTTTGCTGTCCTTGTTTTATCTTGTTTTTAGTCTTGGTTCTGTTCACTGTCTGGGATATTTGGAAGGAGCTGTTGTAACTTGGCATGGGAATAAATTGCTTAAATATTACCTCACAGAGTCGATGTAAATTTAGAGTAGATAAGACTTGGACCCCAAATACCTTTTTTAACCCTTTACTGTCTTTTCCAAATCCATTCCCTCTGCTCTTTCTGAGCTCTTTCCAGCAGTTTAGAGAGGAACATGACTCCTGTTTTATCACTTGTCTGTGATACCCAAACAGCTCCTACATGGCCAGCAGAGAGATCTTTCACTCGGCCCTGCATGTGCACACACGCAGGTACATCCTCTGGGGAAGGATTTGTCAGCAGAAGTTGTCCCAGAGGAAAAATGCCCATAATAATGAATTCACAGAAAATACGCAATCCTACACCCAGATAGCTAGATAATATCACCCACCAAACTGTGACACTGTTCTCAGAGAATAAAAGTAATTTCCCTTTAAAAATGCATTTTCTTTCCTAAGGAGAAAACACTTGGAGCACCTGTACTGAAAGGGAAAAGGTGAAGGAGCCTGTGAGCATTCCCTGCCTCCTCTGATCTTAGACAGATCCTAAACACAAGTCTGATTGTTTCTTATATATATTTATTCTTCCTCTTTGCTTTTTTGCTTTGAAGTATCTGCCTGTGTTCTCAATGAAGAACAGCTGAGAGACCAGGAAAATGGCTTAAGAATTCAGCGGGCTGTGAGCTATTTGGATTGAAAACAGTGCCTGGGAGAGAGCTCTTCACACTGCTTTGCTAAACAATCTCCTCCTGTCACCATCCGGGGTTGCTGTCCTTTGTTTGTCACCTTCCCTCTGACTCTCCAGAGCCTTCAAGGAAGAAAATAGAAGGACGAAGGAGGCTCCTTGTCTTTATTCTTTGTTGAATTCCCCCAAGCCCTCGTTTAAAAACCCACAGCACAGCCCTTATGGCCCATCTGCCGTTGTTTCAGGTTTGCTCCATGGCTTTGTTCACCATTTCCCCATTAAGCAAACCCTGGATCCTTGGGAGCCACAAGCAGGACTCGAGTGACACCCTGAGCTGCAGCTCCCCCTCTGTGTCCTGCCAAAGAGGAGCTGCCCACAGGACACTCAGGCACAGATTCTGGAGTGTCTCTAAAGCCATTTTTGTTCAGAAATTCCTGTTGTTGTTCCTGCTGACCTCTGTGGGCTGTATCTTTTCCAAATGTTTCTGACGTTTCTCACAGGGTAATCTGTGAATGTCACAGGCAAGAATTCTGCTGACTTCAGTTTGGCTTCTGTTCCCCATTGGATAGGCTCCTCTCTTTATGGGGGAATGCCTCCAGCCAAAAAGAGAGGAAAAAACCCCCAGCCCCTGAGCTAAGTGAAAGCAGGCCCAAAGGGAAGCGCGTTCCAGCCGCAGTGCCTCTCGCTGGCTGGCTTCTGTTCCGTGCTTGGGGATGTGCCAGACTCCAGTGCCTCCGTGCTTTTGATTCCTGTTTATCCCTGGCAACATGATTGTCTATAATTATATATAATCTCCTCCTTGTTTACTCTTCTTCCTCCAGGTCTGAACGCAAGCTCGATGGCAACTCTCAGTTCCGTGTGCCAGGGCTCCAGCTCCAACCTCTCCTCTCCATCCTCCACCTTCTTTTTCCAAAGTAACAAAGCCATTGGATTTCCTCCCACCCCTTCCCTGCGCCTCCCCTCCCCCTCGCTGGCACCGGGGTTATTTATACAGAATGTGGAAACAATTTGCAGGAAAGTGAACAATGTAAGTGGGAGCGAGGCAAGGGAGGCAAGTTCGCTGTGCGCGCTGAGAGCCCCAGCAGTGAAACGCTGCTTTTTGTGGAGCACAGGGAGCAGACTGTTTTCCTTTCTTCCTTCTCCCCTCTCTCACCATCTCCCTGAGCTCTTTCCATCCTGCTGGAGTCGAGGCCAAGCCAGAGCAAGCAGATCTGAGTGCGTTTTGGAGGACGTTCAGGTTGGATCCCGCCCTGCAGCACGGCTCCGTGAGGCGGTATCTGTGTACTTAATCCCCTCGGAGGTTCTGCTCTCGGATCATTCCTGCTCCTGGATTAGCATTAATGAAGAGCATGTGTGCTCCGGAGGTCCTGCTCCAGGCCCTGGAGCTGCAGCATTGCCTGGTGTTAGGCACAGCTATTCCCAGGAACAGTTCAGCTCAAAGAGGATGTTTCTGGGAGAGAATGAGGCAGGGAACTTTTTGCAAAGTCTAATTTCACTCTTTCTGCCCTCACCTGCTGAGCATTGCATTTCCAGGGCACCCCAGCACCTTGCTGGCTCCACTGGGAGTGTCTGCAAATCCAGCAGTTTCCCTGACTGCTCTGAGCTAGGAAAGCTGAACCAGCACTCACTCAACACCTCTGAGCAGTTCTGGGCTCTTCAGACCTTGCTCTGCACGGTGAAGTCCTCAAAGAGAGATAATCCAAACACACACATCCTTTGGGGAAGGGCCATAGGCGTTGCAGAGGGAAGGGAAGGTTACCTGAGTTCCAGGTCGGAGCAGAGCAGTGGGGGCCTCCTGCCCTCCTGGGAGCCTCCTCTCCCAACAGCCTCCAGCCTTGGGGTGGGATCTGTGCAGTGTGCTGAGCTGGTAGAGCAGGGTCAGGAAGCTGCCAAGTGGGACAGTGTGTTCCTCCCTAAACCAGGCAGATTCCTGGCTGAGAACTGGTGCAGCTGATCCACTGTGATCCAGTGGCACAGAGGGATGGTCAGAAGGAACCTCTGGTGGGCTTTTCCTTCCTGACAATCCATCCTCGCCACTTTCTAGTTCTTCCTGCTCCTTCTCAGTCACTGTCCACACACAGTGCGAACTTCCTGTGGATGTTTGTTCTGTGACCTGCCATGTCTGCTCTCCCACATGGAATGGCAGGTGTGTCTGGCCAGGCTGGGCCTCCCAAAGCTCAGGGCACAGCAGAGCCCATTCCAAATGCTGCTCCCTTTGGCCAGTTCTTGGCTGACTTCAGAACTGCAGGAGTAAAGCCCAGGAAGGGCTGGAGCAAAGTCACTTTGGCCACCAATCTTTTCTTGTCAGGACAGTGCAGCTCTTTGGGTTCTCCTGATTCTCACTGACTCTGAGAAGGGTCCAGGAGAACAATTTCTGTTTTCCCTCCCAATCCAGGCACCAACATAGACTGGGAGCAGACAGAACCCAGACCCAGCAGTGGGGCCCAGCAGAGCTGGGGGATCACCGGTTCCTGCTGCAGCCATGCCGTGTCCGGGAGCACGGCGTGAGCCACAGCCTGGCTGCTCCCCATCCCTGCTCCTGGCAGGAGCCTGGTGGTGTCTGAGCACCTGCCCAGGCTTGTTCCACACTGTGCTTCCCTGCTGGCAAAGAGAAGGAGAGGAGAGAGCTTGAATCTATCGGCCTCTGGAGAGAGAACCCCTCATGCAGGCTCAGACAGGAGGGCAGCAGCTCCGCTGCTCAGAGGAGTCTCTGGGCACCCCACTGAAGGCCTCAGGGCAGACACAGACATTTCCAGTCTCTCTCTGACCCCCAAGGGTCTCCCCTCACTCCTGGAGAGATGCAGCCTTGAGTTACACTGCATGGGGAGCTCTCACTTTCGACAGGTTTGGGCAAAGTGAAGGCTTAAAGCTCCTACAGAGACTAAACTGCAGAGGCCAGAGGGACCAGGGTAATTTCAGGGAAACAGCCATTGGAACACTTGTGCTTTTCCCCTTCTGATTCTAAATGTTCAAATTCTCACAAAAATATGAGACAAACTCTTCTTGGAATGACTGTGCTGCTGAAAATATTTGGAATTTCCTCTTTCATCTGGTTCTTCTTTTTTTTTTTAATTATTATTTTGAGGGCTCTTTAGATGAGAACAGATTTATATTCCTCTCTCTCCCTGCTGCTCACTTCCCACCTGAAATCCTCAGCTGCTCTTCGCAGTTCCCAACACAATGGTGAGCGAAATCCTGAACAGAGCGTTCAAACTTGAGGTGAGGAAAAGCAACAGCAGCAGATGGGCTTGTAAACAGCAGAGACCTGGCTCGGGCACAGAGGTCCTGGCAGAGCAGGAAGGAGCAGGAGGATTGGTAAACACGGAGCAATTTCCATTTTCTGGGCTGAAATGTGGGGATCTGGGGAGGGGAGGGCAGTGAAGGAACAGCAGCTCTCCCCTTCTGGCACAGTCAGCTCTTCCCAGCAGAAGCTGTTCCTGTCAGAACTTGCAGCAAATGGGAGAAGATGGGAAAGCGGGGGACGTTTTCCAGCATCAGGGAATTTGTGGGTGATGAAAACAAGATTTCTAGCAGCCCTTTTGCACTAGTCTTGGTTTCTAAAGAGGTATCCTGCTGTTTTCCTGCCATTTTTCCCTTCCCTTGAATTCTTTCTGAAACGCAGTCAGCAGAGTTGGGAGTAACTTTACTGATACAAAATTCCGAAAAGTTACCTGAAAGTTTGCAGCTGGACAGAGGAAAAAGAAACCAAGAGCAGAGTCCCCACGAGTAGAACTAAAAAGCAGAATAAGGAGGCTCAGTTCCTTAGTTTATTGAGCCCAGAGGGGTTTCTACAAACCACATGGCATCAGGTGTCAAAGAAATGAGGGATGAAAACCAACGTGGAACAACAGAGCAGCCCAAAACTCCCACAGCCCAGTGAGGCTCCAGAAATGTTGGAGAGGCTTAAAGAGCCCCTTAATGTGAACGTGCTGGCCAATAGCAGCCCCTCCACCTTGTTCTGTCAGGAGAAAGTCCTGAGTCATGTCTTGGGTATTCTTTCCTTGGGCAGGGGGACTCTGCACGTCCTGTGGAGTCCAGGAGGCACAGAAAACAGGGACTGATGAAAGGTGGTTCCGGGCTGGGATTTTGGAGAGGTTTGTGCTTGATCAAGGGTTGAAGGGCTGTTGTTTCTGTTTTTCTTGGGGATTGGGAGGGGAGAGGTTACTGAGTCCCTGAGCCTTAATGTAAAATGATTAGAATCTGGAACAGATTCCAAACCAGCCATTTAGGGACTACTAAATGTACAAAGCAGCTTGGATATCTATCACCAGAGTTCATCCAGTCCTGGAAAAAGCCTCTAAAATGGGCAATGCTTTAACGAAGTACAGATGTCTGGTACTCAAAATACAAGGAAAAATTATGAGGAGGAAGAGATAACACTTTCTCCATTTCTTAGAGAGGGAGAAAGTTATTAATTTTATTCCCAGGACTGTGGTAGCTGGACAAGGATCCAAGGTTAAGGTGATCCCCATGTCCTGGCACTTGCAGAACAAGTGGGCTCCGTGCATCCTGGCACGAGGAGTTCTAGGGAGCTCTGTAATCCCCAGTAACAACCTCGGAGGTTAATTGGCATCTGGAAATGAGTTTATTTGGTAGGTGGGCTAGAGGAGGTTTAATTACGTGTTTAGATCAGTGTTGCTTGAAGCATTAATTTTGCCTGGGAAAGGAAGGTGTAATGTCAGGAGCCACACTTTGACACTGCTCAGATTTGGAGACAACCAGGGAGACTGGAGAGAGCTTTTGGACTGTTGGGCAGGATGGGAATGAGCTCTGAGTAAAAGCATCTCTTTGTTGTTTTGGGCCATAATTCCCTGGACTTTGAGTAAGGCCCAGTTCCCTGAGAATGGCACTCAGCAGTTTTTGGACAGTCAGGCTGTCAGAAGGAATCCCTCCGAAATACACGTTGGATTTCTTTTTTTGGGCCTTATTTCTCTTTTCTACTTTGTGTCATATTCCCCTCCCGGCTTTCCAGAGCAGAGTTACTCTTCCACTTGTTCCCTTTTGCCTCCTGCTGAGTCAATTCCTTTCTTTTCCAACATTATTTGTACTGTAGTCACTCCCAGAATCTGGGAAATCATCCTCAGAAGTCTCCCCATCTCCTGAGCTTACTGCCAACTCTCCCACTAAAGCTTTGAATTCTTTGTTATAAAGAAGAATAAAAGGCCAGCAAAGTGCACCTCAACACCCATTCAGGTGCCATTACCCTGTAATTCTTTAAAAACTCCGTGTGCATTTATAGTCGCTGGGAAGTGCTGGAGTGGGAAGCCTCTGGACTAAATTGGTGTTAGCACATGAAAGAGAGCCAGTCCTGCATGGGGCAGCGGGCTCCGGGCGGGTTTGGTCCCCGGCTCGCTCGGCGGGCTCGGGGCAATCATTCCCTGCCTGTGCCCCAGCTGGCAGTGCCCAGCTCCAGCTGCGCCCGTGTGGATGAGGAGCTGCTCGGGACACAGCCCGGCCCC
>VXBQ01016356.1:151390-208380 GCA_013400175.1 Phainopepla nitens
CTCCTCACGGGTAAGAGCGCGGCGAGACCCCGGGGGCGGCGGGCGCGGAGCTTGCGGGGGCGCGGAGGGGTCTCGGGGGCGGCGGGGCCCGGGGCGGCCCCGGCAGGGCGAGCGGTGCCGAGGGGCTGAGCCCGCTCCGCTCCCACCGTGCGGGCACCAGCAGGGGCCACTGCGAGCCTCAGGGAGCGGCGGCGGTGCCTCCCCGCGAACAAGGAACACCTGGAGCCCCGTCTGTGGGGCGCTGAACGCTTCCCCCAGCTGTGCTCCCGGCTCGCTGGCACCCGGGAGGGCAGCCGGGCACAGCTGAGGGGAATCGGGCTTGCAGCTCACCAGTGAAGGGAGAAGGGCACAGTTGAGGGGAATCGGGCTTGCAGCTCAGCCCTGAGGGGAGCCGGGCACGGGCGGCCTCTGCCCCGGCTCGGGAGGGGCGCTGGAAGCGGCACGGTTCGGTACCGGCAACCTGTGGAGAGAGAGGAACTTGCCTGGGAACTGCCGCAGTAGCCCAGAAATGAGCGGTCTGGCAGCGTTTCAGCCGCGGTCGTTCTCACACCTTTTACCATTGTTGTCTTTAATGGTCCGTGATTGAATCCTGGTTCTTTATAGGCTACGGAAAACGTAATCTCGCCCAGGTGAGGCAGGAGAAGGCTCTCTCAAAAGCCCTTGCATGAGACCATTAATACCACAGAAGCCTCCTTAGCTTTGCAGAGATGTTATCTGCTCGTTATGGCAAATACTGGCTTTAAAAAGTAACTTCTTTTTTTCCTTCTTGCCAACAATAAGCTAGTAGAAAGCTTGAAAGAAAATCTGGTCTTGAATGCTGAGTGCTGGGATTAAAAAAAAAAATCCCCTATAGGTCGATTTTAAGAGAGAGCTCTGTGCAAGTGGAATATGGAAAAAACTACTGGTCAAATGAGTGTTTTTTAGCAACTTGTTAGCCATTCAGGAAAGGGAGAATGGTTAAATTCTGACATTAAATGGTGTTACTGTTCCGTTTCAAATTATGTTAGGCAGGATCTTCCACGGTGGTTCTCATCTTGGACACCACTGATGAAACCACGTGTGCTGACTCCTGTTGACAGGGAATATTTTTATTTATTCTCTTACACAGTACAAGCTTTGCAGATTTTTTTATTCTTTTGAAAAATATTGCAGTTTGACTCAAAAGTCTGCAGAACATGTGTAACAGATAAGTTAGGTTGTGATGTGTAAGATCTTGCCACGTGGTGATTCTTTTCTGATATTCCTGCTCTCCTGACAGCTCAGTGGTCTCATGGTTGTGTTAGTAGCTCTTTGCTAGTTTAAAATTATCCTTTATGGTTTGAGGAAATCAAATTAGTAGGTGAAGTTCTGTCTGTTGGAGCCAAGTATGTGAATTAAGTCTGCAGAGGGGGAGAGATGTGCTGAAATGATCTGGAATAAAACCTTCGTTGGAGCTGTTTATCAGAGCAGCAGTTTGGGAGGAGCATTGTGGAAATCTTGGAAGTTCTGGTGACCTCCTCGTCTCCTGTGTCTCTCTGTTGTGGAAGGTGCCTTTCTGCTGTGTCCATGGATGCTGTCCTGTGGGATCCCTGGGGAGGACCAGGAGCTGGGCTTTCCCCATCTCAGGGTGTTTGTACCACTTTGAGGAAAGGGAGAAAGGCTCTCTTAGCTCTTTGCCTCAGCAAAGAGGAGACGCTTCGTGTGTAGGTGAACTTCATTTTAATTCACACTATTTCCCACCTAACTGCTACCAGTTTTTCTTAAACACAGGATGTTCCACATACTTTTATATGGGCTGGTGCTCATAGGAGAAGGGGTTGGGTGCAGTGCTTCCACGGCATGAGAATTCTCCCCTTAGGGTTTAGATGTGAGGGGGATGGTGCTGTCTCCTGTTCCATGCTCTGGGTGAAGCTTGATCTCTTCAGGGTTCTGGGAAGAGCCTCCTCAGGCTGATGCTGAGGGCTGGAGAGGCAGAGGAACGCTGGGTTTGTAGGTCCAGGTGGAGCTTTAGCTGTGGGACTCGCAGCTCTCCTTCTCAAGGCTGAAATAATGCTTGCTATGTCCAGAGCAGAGGGTTTTAAAACAAAAAACAACCCCATGCTGGCATTTTGGTGTGGATAGAAGTGCCATAAATGAGCAGAAGTTGCAGATTTGGAAGCCCATATTGTTTGTATGGGGTCATGTGTGTTGGAAGGACATTTGATCCTATTTATAAATAGCTCATCATGGCTCTTGGAAGAAGAAAAGAGTGCAGCTGAATTATTTTAGGAAAAAACGGTATAATTTCATTTATTTGAGTATCTGTAAACATTAGTGTGCTGCTCTGCAGGTAAAGTGAGATGAGCTGCTGATTTTAGAATTGGGACAACATTTCACTTAGCTGAGGGAATAAAACAAATCAGGAAGAAGCATCACATTAGGTTAAATCCTGCCTCCTATAACTGTTTGTAACTGAGTTGAGGTGAGCATAAAAACTTGGATCTATACAGGTTGCATTATTAGAAATAAAAATGAACCTGGTGTCACTTAATTTTTAATAGGAAAGCTGTGATAGTCTGTATACACTATTAAGATTGCAGATGAGATTATTCAGAAGCAGGAAATTTGTTCTGTCTCTCCGTGGTATTCCTGAAGTCCCTGGAATCGATATGTATTTTGTTTTTAGAGGACAAACTGCTGGTTTGGGAAGTCCCAGTGGAGCAGAATTAGCAGTTGGTGGGCCTGGAGCTGCAGGAGGAGCGCAGAACTGAAGGGGTCTGCGAGCAGCAAGCTGGGAACTGCATCCAGGTGCTGCTGCCAGGGATGCTCCTCCTGGGGAGTGACAGGGGCTATGGAACGCTGAGGATGGCAGCACAGATCGGCTGGGGTCCCTGGAAACAGCAGGTCATCATTTGGTTCTGTTTTGTGTGCGCTGCTTGATTATTTCTAATTATATCCCAAGTTAAAAATAGAGCAGAAATATTCAGGTCTCGGTTACGTCCCAAGGCAGCTGAGCACCGATCTCCCTGCTTGATATTCCTGTTCCATAGGGACAGCTTGCATATGGCTTTTTCAGTGTATGTTTATTAGTCATCTAAGAAAATTACTTGACTGGCTTACGAAGCTTTCCTAATAAACTAACACTTCAGTTTCCACGTTGTCAGGTGTGTACACACCTGTGCCTAGTGTTCATCGCAGTGAAAAGCAACAAACAAAAAGTGTCATAAAAAAAAAAGTGTGGCTTAGTTACCTTGTGCTAACTTATCAGTGTAAGTAAGGAAGTTACATATGGTAGATATTTCCTTATACAAATATGAGTATTTGGTGTTCCTGATGATAAAATGCCCTTGTGATTTACACGACGTTAACCTTCACCCAGAGATTGTCAGAGAAGTCTGAAGACTCAGTAGGCACCTAACTGGAATTTTGTTGCGTGGCCAAGAGAAGGAGAGTGATAAAAAATGACTGAGGAAATGAAGTGGGAGTTTAAGAAAAACTACACAAGGAACAGTGCAATATTCTGCTTAAGTTTTGCTTTTGAGCTATAAAAACATTTAACTTGGGCAACATCAGCCTGAGCGTCACGGGAGGTTTGAGGGTGAATTTTATTATCATCACCAGTTTCATGGAGATAATTTGGTGTGTAAAATGTGTGCCAACATTTGTAGCCAGCTTTTCTGAACATGCAGTGGTTTTATAGATGCAGGATGTTCAAAGTTTCGCTCTGCATTGCCTGTGAGGAGGTGTAACTGGAGTTGGTTTTAGTAACTGAATCAGTGCAGGTTTCCCATTAGGAATCTGTGCTAATAGTGGGATGTCACTTGGTGGAAGGGAAACTCCACTTCTGTTCTGCTGGTTTGTAGGGCCCAGATTGCAGCTTCCCTGCTGGATCCAGAAGGGATTTTTATCTTCCTCTGATGGTTGTGGACTCGTGTTCAGCCCCTGAGAGCTCCAAAGGCTGGGTGCAGCCTTTGGGAATGGCAGTGGAGGCACAGCCTGTGCTTGCTGTCCTGGGCCAGAGGAGAGCTGCCTCCGACACCGGGTCCTGCTGGAACACAGCCCTGGGCCTCCCATACTGAATCATAATGCCTGAGGCTATTGATTTTTTTAAAAAGCCAGAATAGTTCTTAATAGAGAAAACGCCTCAGCACAGTGGAAACAGTCTTATTTTACTGATTGGGTGCTATTGATTTCTTCCTCCAGTGAAATTGCCAAGATGAAAGTGGTAATCCTGATTAATTCCATATAAATAGATAAGCCTGATTTGTGTGTGTACAGTTGCAGGGTTTGGTAGGAAAAATGAAAGCCTGCTTTATGTGGTCTGTTAGGTGCTTTAATTTCCAGGGTTTTTACTGTTTAGTGTGCATGCAGAGGAGCATCTTAATTTTACAAAATAAGCAGACTATCAATTTATGATAAATTCTGTTTGCATCAATTAAAATAATTTTTTCCCCCTAATTAAAGCTGCCCTTACTGAAGGCAGTGAAGGAATTGGAATGTTCTGCTGCTAAACTTTCTTGGGATTTTGGGTAATTCCCTGGAGTGTGTAACAACCACAAGCTGTTTGATTTGTGCAAAAAGAGGTTTAATTTTAATGAAAAGTAATAAATTATTCTCAAGGAATTTTTTAATTTTCTTTACATCAACACTAAACTTATCACTCCACTTGTTGCTTCTGAATGTTTTGGGATTGGGTGTATTAGTAGGAAAAAAATTACAGTTAAATCCCTAAAAGTGCTGTTCAGGCAGGACTGCCCACCTTGGGAATTCACTGGAGTCCAAACAGATAAACTTTTTTTTATAACATCACTGATTCTCATTGCCAGTCTCTGAACTTTCCTGGTTCAGCTTTGGGTTTCCTGCTGTAATATGACCAGGACTGAGTATGGCATTTTTGGGAGGGAATGTACTGGTCATTCAGTCACGTAACAATATTTTATTTTCCTATTCCTCTGACATTCTAGTTTTCGTGGTGTAAAGTCTTGTTTTAAGTTGATTTAGAAACAGTGAATTGTACAATAGAGAGAGCTTTTTCCTCCTCAAAATGTGGTGTTCTGCATATGTTAGCTGTGAATTTTCTTCACTGTGGAGCTGTTTGTGCAGCTGCCTTGGAGCTGGTTACCACTGAAGAAATTCAGATGTTCTGCATAGCCTGAATTTCTTCATTTGCACATTTTATTCTATTGATCTTCTTTTCCTTAGTGCGTTGCAGAGGTTTTGGCTCGTATGATGAATGTTGTTGATGGTGTGGATTGTGATGATTCAGTTCTTTTGGGTCTCATCAAAGCATGGCCACTTGATGATAATTTTTGGTACCCTCTATTAATACAGTTTTGTCTGGCAATCTTTTAAAAGTGGAAAAGCTGTTTTGTGATTAAATCACCCACTAATTCATCTGTCTGCTGAAAGAATTTGTGCACTACTTTCTTTTGTAGTTAGATCAGATTTTAGTTGTATATTGTATAAATATATATGGGCATGAATCCTACTGTGTTATTAAGGTTTGTTTTACTATTACCTTAAAAGCCCATGTTTTTTGTACTTCTGTCTGCTGATCCCTTAAAATTACACTTTGTCTCTTGTAGTGGGCACCTATGTACTTGATATCCTTTGGTTTCACTGCTTCATCAGTACAGCTCTGTTGGACTTTGCCATCTGTTTATGGTTTTTTAACTTTCTTTTTGGCTTAGGAGTTTGGGTAACTTAGGAGATGTTTTAATTCTAGCTCATGTATATGGAGTCCAAATATATTTTACCTTTGTTTTTGCCTGATGCCTGTCTTGCATGTCTTGAAGCTGTCAGGTTTTGTGACACTGGGTCAGAGCACGTGTCAGTAGCCAGCACAGTTGTCTGTCGTTATTATTACGATACTTTGATGAATTTATCTTGTTTGATGTGTTTTGAACTCTGGTGACATGTGTCCAGTGCTGCTGCTGACCTCGGGGTGACAGCACAGAGCACGCTGTGTACCGGGCTTTCAGCAGGCTGAGGGCTCAGCTAGTGTGAGCTTAGCTGCTGTTTCTTGCCTATTACCATACTTAAATTACACTTCATGTGGTTTTGAAGAGACATTGTGCTTCTCTACAGCTTCCATTTATTTCATGTTCTGCATGGAGTTTCCAGCCATTTAATGAGTGCTTTTCTGGGGAAGTTTTGCTTTATTTATTGTGTACTTTACGATGATATTTTGAGCCATGGTAAATCTCAGTTTGTCTTCATGTTTATATGACACTATGAATAGATACAGTACTTTCTATATTCTAGATTGTGTATTTATAACACAGCACTGCTCTCTGCATTGTCTGGGAAGTAAAAGCTCCAGCTCTGATTGTGTTGGTCCCATTTCTTCCTCTTTCATCTTCCTTTTGGCAGAGCCACCTTTGTGTTACTGCCATCACAAACAGACTTGAGCACTTGGAGGCAGCTTCCAGGTTTTTTTTTCATCCCCTAGTTCTCAGTGTAATTGTCCCACAGCTTGCTTCCACTTGGGCTGAGATGGAGTCAAGCCCTGTATAAGCTTCATGTCTTTTGGCTTTCCTCTGCAGTTAATGAGCCTGAACATCCCATCTTAACACGGCTCTGTGGTTCGTGCATTGAAACCTTATAATGTAACTGTAGTGAGGAAGGGAGAGCCACAAATAGAGGTGTTTGGATATTCCTTCTAAAAGTAGAACAGCCTGCCAAAAGTCATTTAAGTCATTAGACCTGTCATGACTTTTAAAATTGAGAAGTAGAGTCTAACTTGTCTTCAAAATATTAAGAGAAGTTACATTGCTTTAAAAAAATAACTGAAGAATTGTGGAATCATTTAGGTTGGAAAAACCCTCCCCGATGGAGTCCAGTCATTTCCCCAGCAGTGCCCAGTCCACCACTGAACCATGTCCCCAAGTGCCACACCCACATGTCTTTTAAATAACTGAATAACTGCTTGAAATGATGGCTGTTGTAGTGTTGTGCACAGCAGAGAGGAAAGCTGAGTCTTAACAAGAAGATGAAATATTTCCAAAAGTGATTTATAAAGCCAAATGTTCCTGTTTGAAAACAGGCAAGGAAGGAAGTACAAAAAACTGGAAATAAAGGAAAACTGCATCCAGAAACCTTTTTTTGCTGTGGTAGGACACCTCAGCAGTTTGTGGCATGCTCCACTGCCGTTGGGACTGGAATTTTTAGTGGTGGGCTGTCAGTGCTCACCTTGCAGAAAATGCAGGTATTTGGTTATCGATTTGTGAATCTTCCATTAGAAATGTGCTTGGGCAGATAGGGAGCACCGCTGAGATGAAGTCGTAGCCAAATGTTAATCTATTTTGGTGATTAGTTTCAGTGTTTCAAGCCGGCAGTGCCACTGCAGTGAGGGGTACTGTGCCCTTCCATTGGCTTTCCCAAGTGTTTGTGGAGGATGTAGAGAATTGGATGAGATCCCTGCTCTTCTGCCTGCATCAGTACTCGTGCTGGCAGAAGGGAGAGGGTGACACGGGCACAGGGAACGCTGCCCAGGAAGCCAGACTGCTTTTCTGGTGGGGGGAGGGATTGGCACAGAATTGGAGTATGAAAAGCGCTGTGAGCAGAGTAACATTGTGTCTCATGTCACCATTTTAGTCTTTAATATTGTGTGTATAGATTCCAGATCTATGGACTGAAACTTTCTCAGAAAGTGTGCGCTGTTTATTAGCAAATTCATTGAAAAACAAATGTTTCATACAAGTTCATTTTCAGTTTGGTAACAAATTCTCAGTTCAGCTTTAATTACTGCTTTGGTTTGTAACTTTTTTTCCCACGCTGAAGTTTCATTTGTTTGTCTGGTTCTGAAGTGGGAATAAAGCTACAGGTTTCATCTTAAAATACTTAGCCTTGAGGGAAAAAAAGATGCAAAACTGCCCAACAGGTTGTGGTTTCAGAAAAGGATGGAGACCTGACAGCTCTGAGTACACTCACTTGCAGAAGTCCAGAGGGAACCTCGATTAATGATGCTTGTCTTGTGTAGTGTATCATTTTTAACAGCTGTGCTGTAGCTTTTTGGGGCCTGGACTTTGACAATGATCCCTGTATCAATAATGAAATCCTGCGAGGACAGCACTTCACAGAAACCTGGTTGGAATTGCAAGAGAAGCTTAGATCTCATAGAGTGTGACAATATGGTCGTGAAGGGACAGAGGAAGCACTCTTGACAGCCAGACCAGCCCCTCCTGAGAGGGAATGGCAGCCGATTGAAAGGCTCAGGATGGCATTGCTCAGTTTTTCTCAGGGAAAAATGAGTGTGGAAATGAAGTGCTGGGGTTGTGCATGCTCTGGGAGGCTGAGGGGTGCTCAGGGGTGTAGCTCAGGAGGTGGAAAACTGCTCCCTGCCTGCACTGTGGTCTGTTTTGCTGTGTTCTTGGTGGTTCTGCAGAGCAGTTAAGGGACAAAGGGTTTTGAAATGTCTTGATGACCCCTTTTTACTGAAGGAGATACTGGTAATGCAGAGGTAGAAATCAGGATAGAGCCACCTCTGCCAGCCCCTGTAGGGGTGCAGTGCACTGTGCCTTGTGTGTGGTGAAGGGACAGTGCCAGGGATTCCACCTGGAACCGCAGCAGTCTGGTCTTGCTCTCTTGCATTAGCAAATTTAATACATTTTATGGGATGCTATTTTCATTAGCATTAAGAGCTCCTAGAGAGTGCACCACGAATTTTGGGTGGGACAGCCCTCCTTCACCATTTTCCCGAGTTGCTTCCTTTTCTGGAATCTGACAAGGCTCGTCTTCTGTTTGAAGTGTAAAATAGCCTATTTATCCAAATCTTCACATGCTCTTGTTTGCTCATACCTACTTCAGGTCTTCAGAGCCTTAGTTTTAGCTTCTGTAGTTTGTTTGTTGCTATGGATTCTTTTTACTTATCTCCTTATTTGAAGTTATGGTCGGTTTTGAAAAATACCTGGATAGTATGAGATAAGAGATGGTTGAGATACCTGCAGTGATTTGGTAACCAGCTTGTGTTGTGGTTTTATGTAGCTTCTTGGAGATGTAGATGAAAGAAAACCCACATAAACCATAGCTGCAGAAAACAGTGTCCTGTTGGCACAACTGGAAAACCTCAGCAGTTCCACTGAGTGTAAATTCATGTTCTTCACCTTTCAATATGTTGTTTGTGAGTGCAGATATATAGGATTTCTTGTAGGTGATGTAAATATTGTAGGTCTGCTCCAAACTGAGGAGCCAGAATCTGCAAGGCAACACCACAGCATGTGAATGGAGGTTTTTGTATTTCATATCTGAGACTTTTGGAGGAGAGAATTGACTTCTGAATGTGGAAAGAGGAGAACCAGGCATCACATGCACCCAAAGCAGGATCCAGTACATTCCACATTCTGGGTAGTGCTAGTTAAAGGCTGTTCCTGGTTCAGCTCAGATGGAATCTCGTGTGCTCATGGTAACAGCATTAACAGCCCCAAATCTGCAGTGTTGCTTTTCTAAAGTAACGTTTTCCAGTTGTTTTCCTTGCTGTTGTTGCCAGTTTTTGATTTCACTGAGGAAATGAGTCTAAATGGAAAAAGGCAGCATTCACAGGAGCTGAGGATATATCTGTGCTAGATCTGATCTCTGTGTGCACTTTGGTTTGTGCTGTTTGTTGTTCACTCTGGCACTTCCTGTGGAGGCACCGCTGCTCAGGGCTCCGTAGCAGAACTTGAGCCTGTGCTTTGGGGTTTCATCTTTGCTTTCACGTTCATCCTGGGCAGACTTCATGATTTTAGCATTTTCAAGCTTGTCCTTTACTGATTTATTAAAATGAGGACCTGTAAGAAGTAGATTTTTGCCTTTACTTTTGTCTCATGTGATGTTAAAGAAACATTTCCTCCAAGTTTAGCCTGCTCAAGACATCTGTGTTTCTGCAGAAGGCTTTGAAAGGTTATCAAGTGCTTGTTTCTGTTATTACAGATTAATATATGGAGCATATCGATTGCTTAAATCTCATTTAGCTCCTGTCATGTGAGTAACTCTGTCATTCTTAGCTTGTGTGCTGAAGGGCTGTTGTGTGTGAGCACGATGAGTGGAGGTGACAGTGTTCATTTAAAAAATAAAATAATAACTGGCCTTTTTACTGGTAGTACTGAGAGACTTGTGGGATCATTACCAAATGCAAAGCTGGATTCAGTGCCCCTCTTGACAGTGATTTCCTTGGGATGCAAAGCTGCATTGATCAGTGAACATCAAATCACAGCACATTCAATAAACTACCGATGTTGCTGGCATCTAATTTCTTGTAACTTGTGCAGTCTTTAGGACAGGAAGTGGATGGTAGGTTGAGTTGATGCTTTATATCAGTAACCCAAAGACTGAAAATTTATTTGGGTGACTCTTGCCATACAACAAAACCTAGGAGTGGTTTTATGTTAAAAAGTTAAGTACCTTTCAGGTACTGGTAGGGTGAGGTCAGTCTGTTCCCTCGTGGCCAGGGAACTGTCCTGGATGTTACTGCTGGTTTTCTTAAAACTCTCTCTCCTAAGTGGTTTCAGAAACAGGATTTAATCTTATTTCAGGGCTATCCAGAGGTGCTGTGTGAGTAAGGAGCCATTAGCCATCCTCTGCAAAGGAGCAGGAATATTTCTGTTTTCAGGAAGCTGTTACAGCTTTTTAGGCAGAGCTTTGGAATTCTGCTAACAAGAACACCGTTTGCTTTATCACCTGGAAAATTCCTCTTCAGGCAGTTTTCCTGGAGATTGATAGGCAGGTGTTAGATGCTGAGCAAACTGGATATCACTCTAAAAGCAGAGCCACATTTAATTCATTCTTCAGCCTTTAATGATAATAACAGTTACATTTGTGCAGACTTACAGCAGTTGGCATCAGGAACATCCATGCTCCTGCTGTAATTGCTTCTACACCCTTCCAAGGCTGTAACACAGCCTTCAGTGGTGGCTGTGCAGATGCAATTTCATTTTCGAGGTGCCATTTCCTAAATGCTTTTAGAATAAAAAAAATGTAATACTTCTTTCCAAGCCTTCTGATCTGCATGTGAAGGGAAAGATGGATTGAGGAATGTAACTGGAATGGTCTCTGCAGGTGTGTTACTGCTCACTGTGAACGAGGCAGGGTAATTAAAGAGTGAGCTTGAATAGACCAGTAGGCAAAAAAACAACTTTTAAACCCCCCAAACGCTTTAGCTTATGTAACTGTAATAACTGCCCTGCATTTTTGTATACCAACGAGCACACACATGACTCAAAACCTGATTAAGATGGTTGTAAATATTTGGCAAAAATAGCTCATAAATGCTATCTTTGAGCAGGCTTTTGATGCAGGAAAGGAGCAGCTGGACAAATTTGCATTTACAAATCATTTACCTTAGGAGAAAGCTCAAGTTCAGTACCTTATCACAAAGGCATTGCACGTTAATTATTTATCGTGTGCTTTGATGCTGGGGTTCTTGCTTTAATAAACCGTTCTGGGGGAGGTGGCTGCTGCTGCTTTTAGCTCAGCTCCTCCTTCCCCTCCCCTCCGGGTAAACCCTGCAGTGCCTTTCCTCAGACTTTGCCTTCCAAGTTACTGCTAAGTTGGATTTCACAACTTTTTGTTAAAATTAGAAACGTTTCTGTGATACGTATTTAATTGCTGTGGCTCTGTCATCCCAATGTCTAACTTCGTGATCTCTATAAAGATAGAACTGGACCTGATTTAATTTCTCTCTTTTACATCTATTTTTGCACTTTCAAACTTCTCTTTACAGAAAATGATCAATAAAAAATGTTTATCATGGAAGCCTGATTAGAACTGTCTGAGATCTGTACTTGGCTTAAAAGTAGAAATTTGGTGATCTCAACACAGAAAATGTAAACTCCTCTGGTTAACAGGACGGTCACTTCAAGCTTGTAAATTCTTGAGAAGCTGTGCTCATAACTTGGAGATGGTTTTGAGCATGACTGTAACACCGTGCAAGATCTTTCTGAAGTTGCTTCATGATTTTTAGAGTACAAAAATAAAGATTTTTTTTGTAGACTGTACTTCTGGAATGTGGACATCTTGTGTCATCCACAGGCTAAACTTAAATAGCAATTAGGAGACTGTGAACTTTTAACTTGTAGTTAAAATCATGTTGGAGTTTTAATTAGAAATTCGCTGTATAAATCTGTTTTCCGGGGGCTTTTGTTTTCAACCCAGGAAAAATCCTGTAAAAATCCCTTTGCATCCCCCATCCCACAGTGTCTCTGGGAAGGTGGATGAGATGGATGGTGGACACGCAGTCATGGAATTGTTTATGTTGGAAAAGTCATTCATGGTCTGAGTCCAGCGTTCCCCCAGCACTCCCAAGGCCACCACGCCACAACCCGTGTGCCCAGGTGCCACATCCTCACAGCCTTGAAATCCCTCGTGTGCCCAGGTGCCACATCCTCACAGCCTTGAAATCCCTCGTGTGCCCAGGTGCCACATCCACAGCCTTGAAATCCCTCGTGTGCCCAGGTGCCACATCCACAGCTTTGAAATCCCTCGTGTGCCCAGGTGCCACAACCACAGCCTTGAAATCCCTCGTGTGTCCAGGTGCCACATCCACAGCTTTGAAATCCCTCGTGTGCCCAGGTGCCACATCCACACAGCTTTGAAATCCCTCGTGTGCCCAGGTGCCACATCCCCACAGCTTTGAAATCCCTCGTGTGCCCAGGTGCCACATCCACAGCTTTGAAATCCTTCCGGGCATGGGGACCCCACCACTGCCCTGGGCAGGGCTGGACAGCCCTTAAGTGAAGGGATTTTCCCTAATATCCACCCTAAACCTTCCCTGGGGCAGCTGGAGGCTGTTTGCCTGTGTCTCTCGCTCTGTCCTCCTGTCAGGGAGTTTTCAAGGGCAATAAGGTGCCCCCTGAGCCTCCTTTTCTCCAGGTTTTGTGTGTGGCTGTTCATCCAGGGGGCTCTGAGAGGGTGTTGGAGCTGTGGGGCTCCTGAGAACTGGGGTGGGGAGGGGACAGCACGCTCCCTCTACCCCAGAGTTGTTAAGGATCACATGAATGCTCCTTCTAGCTGTCAGCAATTAGCTTTTCAGGTAAACATTGGAAGGATTTTTAAAGATGTGAAAAAGAGTATAAATAAAGGAGGATGTTACTCCCTTAATATGGCCTGGAAGCCACACTGGAATTGAATAATTTTATTTAAATATATTTGCTTGGCAAAGGAGGTGAATGCAAAATCCTAACCTGAAAGCTGTAGCGAGGGCCTCCTTTTTCAGGACCGTTTTCTTTGTTAGCCTTGTGCTTGGAGCCTTTCTCAAGTGTTCCTCATTGTAGAAAAATGCTTTTCCTTTCTTAATTTTTTTAAAGCACTTTAACCCTTGACCACTCTGTATGAAGTTGAATAGGAGAAGAATAGAGTAGCTGGCCGTGCCTGCGCCCGGGATGGAAATAGGAAGAGATGTTTTGCTTTCTAATTTTGCTTGTTCTCGTGGTTTTTTTTCTTAGTGTAAGTGCCAGAGCAGGAGTCTGCCCTCCTTAATGAACACTTCCAAACGCTGGCTGCATCCCGCAAGAATGTGAGAGTACCAGCGAATTTTTAGAGATCTTAATTTGTCAGAGGCTCAACCCCCGCGGTTGGCGGCTGTAACTGAGGGTCACTCCCGGTACTGTGCCCCCCCCCAGCCGTCGGTGCCTTTCGTGGGCTGGGATGTTCGGGGCCGCTCTCTTCCCGAGGGCCGCTCTAATCCCCTTGGGGATATTTTCGCTGCCTGACGGAGCAGAGGAATGTCTGAGGCCGCCGCAGGGGGCTGGGGAGAGCTCCTGGCCATCCGCGGAGCGGGCTCCAGCCCTGCCGGGAGCGGCTGGCTGCCCTGGGAAGGCGGCCGGAGCCCGGCGCATTGTCCTTGCCGGGAGGAGGAGGAGGAGGAGGAGGAGGAACCATAACCCAGGCCCGGCATCGCACACGTGCGGCGCGGCTGCAGCTGAGGAGGATTTCTGCAGCTTGCTTTGCCTTCCTGTAGCGCTGGGCACAAAGGACCGCGATTGCAGCCTTCACCTGCAGCGACTCCTGCCCTGCCATGCCAGCCCTGGCTGCTGGGACTGCCAAAGCCACAAGTTTTCAGGCCGGTAAATTCTGGAAAGGCTCGGAACTCAAACCGGTGCTTCCAGCGTGGCTGTCCAAGACAAAGCTTCTCCCGATCCATTGTGGCAGCTTTTCTACGTGGTTATTGTTCTTAATGCACGCTTGCACTGGAAACGTTTGCAAGGGAAAAGCTGTTTCGTAGATCTATACAGAGAAATAAATCGTGATTCTTACATGTTGGGGGAGAAAACATACACTACGAGAGCTAAGTGGGTTTTGTTACCCCAAAGTCAAATGCAAAAAAGCCTTGGAGATGTAAATATGTTCAAATTATATTTTAGTCAACACAATTGATTTCACACACAACTTGCATCAAAAAATTTTTTTTATATTTCTGAGGTTAAGCAGTTACGATATTATTCTGAAACATTGCAGATTGGTGAGCTATGCACAAGTTACAAGGAAATGTAGCTGCTTATGCTTGATGTTGTTTATCCAACCCTTACTCAGTGTTGTACCTCTTGGATGAAGAGCCTTTGCTTGAAGAGTGTTCTGAATCTCGCAGTTAGATGTTAATGATGCCAATATTAAGTCAATTCTTTCTGAGTAGCTAATCAATATACAGAATTATTTTTTTATGTGCCGAAAATTGATTTTAACACTACTTTTCTGTCTCTAGTTTTCCTGGGTTCTCAGGACATTATGATGAGAAACAGGTAGCAAAATGTCTTTTACGTGGGTATTAGTTTTGTGGCATGGTACACATCTGACCAAAGGAATTAAACTTACTAAATGTATAGTCATTGCAAGGATTTTTCACGTGGGCTAGGGAATCTAGTTTTTAATATGTTAAAGCAGGAAGTTTGTGAGAATATGGCACAGCAAACTGCCTCGTGTCTTGAGAGCTCCGCAGAAAACTCTGTAATTATGTTCACTAACTTAGAAGAATACAACCTGTGAATTTGACTCGACAGCTTCTGTCAGACACAGATGTCACAAAAATATCTAAGTCCTTGTTTTGGTACAAATGCTGGATTTCTGTTACCCATCCAAAAATCTCCATGGCATTGAAACTTTAGGGTCCTTCTTTAAATGGCACCAGGTAGAGATAGAGGGTACTATGCATACACATTTGTGCTGCTAAATTTGGAATAAACCCTAACATTAGCTCAAAGACTCAGATCAAACCAGTCTGAAAACCAGACTTGTCTGTCTCTGCTCTGGGGTGGCCCAGGTGAGCTCACCTGGTGGGGTGCAGCCTGTCTCCAGTTGCTGTTCTTGGGGTTGCTGTGCTGTTTGTTTTGCATAAAACTGGAAATTAAAATAAGATGTCAGTCTTTTCATAACCGTTCTCATATGGAAGGAAATCGACTTGGCTTGTTACTCTGACAAGTGGATTTTATTGTAATGTGTTGGTGCACTGTTGTTTTGTGCACATTATACCATTCTTATGCATATAGTCTGGTCACATAATAGTTTATTCATCACTAAAATTGTTCTGGAAAGTGCGGAGCTACCAGCAATTGTCACTTCTCTGAGTCTTTCTGAATGGCTTGAAATCACTCTGAACTCTTGAACTGTCTTTTCTTGTTCCTCGGAATATTAACTTTATCACTTGAGAAAAGAGCACAGTTTGTGTGAAGAGAATACACAATATTTCATCCTTTCAATGCCCCAATTTTATTTTGCATGGAAATCAAAACAGCAAATTCCAAAAGCCGAGTATTCCCACGTGACTGTGGGGTGTAAGGTGACCTCCTTGGCTCTGGTCCCAGTCCAGGAATGTATCGTTTCTTTGAGTTAGACTTTGAAACAGGTATTACTTTACAATTTAATTGGCTGCATATATCTCGAAAAGGATATAAACCAGTGGGTTTTTCCACTATGGAGACATAAAGGCTTGTTTCACAGGAGAGGAGGCATAAACAAGCTGGTACAAGGAGCCCTGTATGAACTGAGCTATACTGTATACTTCAGGGGGAAAAAACAGTCAGGTTTTTTTTTTTTTTTTTTTTGCCTTGTGGGTTTTGGCAGTGTAAAACAAAACAGTCAGTGTTCTCTTATAAAACTGAAGAATTCTTTTATATCTTGAAAACATATTTAAAGACCCCTCCCCACGTCTTTGTGGATCGCTGCAGATGTTGTTTAGCCTTAATTTTGCTGGAGGTTCTTCCTCAGTGTGGTCACTGCTGCGTTTGGTGTGTGCTGGTGACAATTTCAGAGCTGGGGCAGCAACCAGCTACTTTGAAACCAAAGGCCACTGCCAATTAGAGACGAGAAAAAAGAGAAATTCAGAACGTTTTGAGCGGTAAAACCTTTGTTTTGGAGGTTTTTTCCTTTTCTCTTTTTTTAATAACTGAAAGTGATCTAATTAGTGTCTGTAGCTGGATCTGAAAGGCTTTCGCTGACCTATATTCAGACCCCTTTCATCAGTTCCTGTGTGGGGAAGATCTCAGTAGCAGTTATTTAGCAGTAAGGAGCCAGACGTTGCAGGGAGGGTGGATAAGCCTCTTAGTTCTTTGAATCTTGTTTTGCTAGTTGTTTGTTCATTCCTGACTTCAATATTTGTGGCTTATCTGCAATTTTAATCTGACTTTACTGTTTTGACCCTTCCTTCTTTGTAATCTGTGGCTTTTAATGTCTAAAAAGTCCTAAATATTTGATCAAAATAAGACCTAATTCTCCTTCTGAAGGAATAAATCACTTTAAAAGTGGCAGAAAGAGAAACCATATGCAGGGAAAATGTAGTTTGAGGGGAAAGATAGAGCGTGCAAGCAGACCCAATCAATTACTGAGGCTTGGCACTAATGTTCCCTCTGCTCCCCACTCAGCCACTTGCAGGCTTCTGGTCCAACTTTGGGAGTTTCCATTAATCTGTTTAACGTTGAGAGCTCCTGGCACAGAGCTTGGACCCAGCTTTTTCTGTGCATCTCACTTTGTCCCTCCTGCCTCCATTGTGGGTGCTCCAGCCTGTGCTCCAGGGAGCTCGTGGTGCTTGTTCCTGTGGCAGCTGCACCGAGGTTTGTGCTGGGGTTATTTGGAGCAGAGAACTGGGATCTATCTCAGTTGGTGCCTCTGTGGTTCCCAATTCCAGGGAGGATGCTGAGATGATGTCTGTCCTTCCTAATGCTGATTTGGCAGAGGAGTCCTGCTCTGCACGTTTCACCAAAGAGAATTTGTTAAAGCTGATGGTGAAACCACCGCATCGGAGTTATTCAGACATGGGGCTGGAGGAAAATCCTCCTCTGAACTCCTGAGGGTTGTAGCACTTGACGTCTTTAAAGCTCCTTAACAAAGGTGATAAGCAGCCTTCATCCTGGGGCTGAGTTAATCAAACTGATAAACACCCAAAGGAGACCAGGTTCGGGTTACTTCCATGGCAGAATAGCTCCTAGTTATTTTTGCTGGAAGAAAGACTTGGAATCACGAGGCTGCTCATTTGAGGATTTGGTTGCCAAGAACAAGTTGGAAAAAAATTATTAGAAATTATCACTGTTCTCCCATTTTACAAAATGTCATTTTCTAGCAATTCCTGACCCATTAGCTCCTGGAAATTTTGTTTAATCTTATCTGAATATTTACTGGCCAAGTAGTTAAAATATTATTTAAACACAGGCTATCATTTATAGCTGATTTTATTTTTTAAATAAAAGCTAAATATTTAAAGTTGAGCCTGCTTTAAAGTCAACATTTATATTAATGCATAACTAAATATTCTGGCAGTACAAGCCTGACATTTAAAAGAAATTCATATGAATAGGAGGGGGAAGTCACTGGATAAGCACTGGCAGTTGAGTTTAAGTAGTAGCTGGATTCTGACAGTCATCAGGCTTTATGCTACTGTGGGAAAGTTCAGTGGATACTTCGTGCAACCTTAAAATATTCATCAGGAGCAGGGAAATTGGAGCAACTGTGTCTTCTGCTCCAGTCTGGGAGAGAAGAGGAGCGTGTGGGAAGTGGAGATCACAGCACCTCGCCATCAAAGCTCTGCAGCTCCCAACCAGAGAGGCTTTTGTTCAGCACATCTCACATCTGCACAACACGGCAAAACGGGGAGTCAGGAGCCTTTCATGTGTGCTGTTTAAAAAGGCTCAAACAACACCCAAACAACTTCTCCTTGTGTTTACAGCATTCCAGTTAATTCTCCAGAAAAGCAGCTTGACACTGGTATTAAATAATTTTATGTCATAAATATTTCTTTTGAATGTAATAACATGTGAAAAAGTAGTACAGATGGGTTTTAAGCAGTCTGATGTACATAAAATATCTTTCTTGCTCCAAAGATTAAGGTTTGGTGCCGTGATTATGGGTCCATCATCTTGAAAATTATCAGCTTGGCTTTGAGGGGGAGGAGCTTTGTAATAATAGAGTGATGATTTTTAGAACACTCAGAGGATGGGATGACCCAATACAACTGTTTTCTTGTTTTTTCGAAGTAACAGGATTAACAGATCGATCCACATAGATCAATTCTTTAGTCTGACTAAGCACTGAAAGGCTGCCACCTGTGAAATCCTTGCTTTGAAGTCCTGGTGATCTAATTGTTTTACTTTAGGTGTAGCACTTGTGTGGAAAAGAAGTCTGATGGAATTTCAGTAACTGACACATTACACAGCAAGATCAGTTGCAGGTAAAATTGTGTTATGTAAAAACAAAACAAAAAGGGTCTGTTACACACGGCTGTTTTGGATTTGAAGATGAGGGGAAAACAGGGGTTTGAAGCATCAAACATCAAGATTAAATGTGTCATGAAAGAAATACTTCTCCCCAGAATGACTGTGGTGATTTACTCCACATTACCTTTCTCCTTTCAGACTTGTTCCCCAGCCTGCTTTTCCATTTGTGATCGGGTGCCCTGCTGCTTACAGACAAATCAAAAAAAGCCCGAGACATGGGGCAGTACCTGACCAGTTCATTCCTTTTCTCCTCCTTGAGTGAGAGGTTTGGCCAAAAGAAAAACCCATTGTTAGGGAGCCAGGAATGGGTCTGTGAGTGCTGTAGGAATGTGCTTTTAGTGTTCTTGGACAACTTGCCTCCCAACAAGAATTGTTGGTGTTGGAGCTGCAAAGACTGAATCAGCTTCCTGAGGGGAAGCAATTGTAAAATATCCAGGAAGTTGTTGGGAAATGCGAACTTCTGCTCCTGCCTGCTTGCTCTGGAGTGCTCAGCTCTCAATAGCAGCAGCCTGCACACCACACAGCTCAGGAAAATGGAGCTGTTTTCAGTGATAGAGAACTTCTTGTAGCCTGGCTGTCTTAAATGTGGCATCAGGCACTGCTAAGCTCAGGCCCTTACGAAGGTTCATAACCATGCTGGGGAAGAACGGCTCCTGGCAGATCTCTGCAACATGCAGGACTCTGCCCTGCTGAGAGAGAGGAATCACATTGCCATTATTTTTCTTGTTGGTCCCATTTTGGTTTTGAGCACCAGCTTGTTGACTTCACTGTACTTCTGTCTGGGAGAAATAGGCCAACCAGAAAAAACAGCCAAGGAAAGTACTGGAGAGGCAGGTGTGAGAAGGGGCAGAAGTGAAAGTTACTGTGTGTGACATCTGCTTTGACAGAGTTCCCCTGGTTTTCCTTACCTGAGCCTCACCTCAGCTGGAAACAGCTTTGCTGTGGAGGCCTGTATTGTGCTTTCTCCACTAACACTTTTTATCAGTGGCAGAGTGACATAAAGTGGTTTTTGTTGGTTTTTCCCCCCTCCCTGCCCTGTGTCACCTCCTAGCCAGCCCTGGTTGGGCTGCAGCTGGGTGAGAGTCCCTCTGCTGCTGCACTGCTATCCCTGGGAGCTTCATCCTCACTACATCACGTGGATTTTAAAAGATAGGGGATTCCTTTCATGTGATTAAAACCCTCCCCCTTTTTTTTTTTAACTGATGTCTGTTAGGATAAAGAATGTCTTAAGTGATGAAATGTATTCTTTGGCTGCTGTAATGAGCATGAGCTCTTTTTTTGTGTTTTTAAAGTAAATCAGATCTGTCAGTATGTAAGTACCTAGTCCCAGGTGGAAGAAGGATTGGGTAGCAACTGCTGCAAAAATGTATAATCTGTCTGTCCTCCTGCCTTACGATTATGAAGACGAGGAATTACTTTTTTTTTGTATTTGAGTGTGAATATTTTCAAATTTGAGTGAGTTCAGATTTTTTCCTAAGTCTTGATAATATATAGAATAGTCTCTTGATTTGAGGAAGTTCGTGAGGAGAACTGAAAGGCTTGAGAAGTTCTCAGGATTGAAAGAAAAACATTAACATGAACTTTAGGGTGTATTTTGTGGCAGTGCTTTCACCATTTGACAGGTGAAAGTTGAACTTGTCTGAGCTGTCCGAGGTCGATGCTGTCCCTGAGGGTTTCCCCCAGGAAATGAGGTGGCAGGCCCACATCAGCACTGACCCCTTGTGCCCTCGTCCTGGGCACTGCTGCTGGCCAGCTCTGGCAGTGTGGGCACAGTTTCAGAGTGCAGCTTTGGCCTCTGTGACACAACTCTGTGAGGAAGGAGGGAAGTAATTAATAATTCCTCAAGCCATGAAAGGAATAATTTTTGAATATTTACTATTAAAATATTCTATGGATATTTTCATGGTCTAAAAAGTGACTTTTGTGGCCATTTTCATCTTGAGGGCACCAAATCCTTCCTTGATTTGATTCAGTTTTTGTTCATTCATGGGACTTGTTTGAAATGATCTTTGTCAAATATGCTCAAGATTTGCAGATAGACTTGAGTTTCTGCAAGTAGGGACTGTGTGTGCTCATATATAACATAAATGTGCATAATGGTGTACATAATTAACATACATATGTACAAAATGAGCCTTTTTTTACTTAAAAGGAGCGGCAATATTGATACAAATACGGCTGTTTGGTGGACAGATTTTGGACTTTGTTTCTATCTCTGACATGCAGACCGTTTTCCCTGCGTGGCTAAATTACAGTTTGAGCATGGATTTTTGGCTTCTTTTTTTAGCCTTGGCCTCTCAGTGGGTTTGGACATTTTTAACAGGTTGTAGAATGAGTTAGCAAATCTCAGTGTTGTTCTGTGCAGTCTCACAGAGGCTGTCCTTGCCTGCTGGAACTGGACTAATTGGGGTCTGATTAAACTGATTTACTTCTGAGGAGAGCAGAAGTCTAAGTACATCACTAATGAACTCTAAAAGGTCATTTAATTTGTTTCTTTTCCTTCCTTCTGTGCATTTTCCTGTATGAACTGGAAACTGCAGGACTTGCAGTGGAGTATTTTTGGGCAGCAGCAAATTCAGTGATAGCCAAACTTTTAAAGCTTTCAGGCACAGTGCAGTGTAAATGGTGCTTAAGCTTGAATGTGCAGGGTTGATCTCGTCCTCCCTGCCCCTCTCACAGGTTAGGAAGAGATTTGATAAAAGAAAAGAACTTTGACAGTATTTTATTCTAGAATTAATAATGTAAGAAGTGGTGCTGGAGTTCGATCCAATATTTATATATTTCTTCTATCTAAGAGTTAGAACAGTCTCATGAGAACAGGCTAAAATCCACATTTTTAGTGGATTTTAGTAATCTCTTAAAGCTGAAAGATTTGTGGAGTCCTCAAGAAAAGTTTTGTAAAGAATTCAGTAGTGAGGGTTGTGCATATTCCTGTTCTGCCTGGTTCTTTGTTTTTACTGCAATACTTTTCTTCTGCTGCTTCAGAATTTTGCCATGGTTCCTGCGATATAATCCTCAGGGGAGGCAATTGTGTTACAGACCAGGTGAAACTTTTGGCTGAGAACTCTTGTACTTCCCAAACCCACCAGCTCAGCCTTTATCATATCACCCGTTGATGTCTCTTGCTGAACCTTCTCCTTGAGGGCAGTCAGAGCTTTTACTGCTGTATTGCTGGGCTGTTGGCACCACTGTCAGCTGGAAATGAGGGAGTTCTCATGTATCCAGTGTATGGATTCATCTTTGCATGGATCTGATTTTTGGTCAAGGATTGGCTTCTGTGGGAATCCTCACCCAGTTCCCAAACTGCTCCCCCTGGGAGATGAGGACTCACGATTGTAACATGCCAAGGATTTTCCACTCAGTGTTCTGATCCTTTGCTCATAAAATTGTTACAAAGTATTGCTCACCTTTGTTCTGTGCAGGGCTGGAGCTTCTCATGTTAACGAGTGCAGGTCTGCAACCTGCTGGAAGAGGAGGAGGAGGGAGCTGGGGCAGCAGGAGTCAGCTCTGCTGCTGGGACTTGAGCTCCCCATAGCCCACCTGAGAGCCACCAGCACAGGGACACGGGAGCGTGTTCTTTCCATGCTTCAATCCACGGTTTCCTCTGGATTACCCAGGACCTGGGCAGCTGCTGTCTCTTGGAATTGCACTGGTGATGTGCTGAGCCTTGTAGAATTCACTCTGACACACATTCCTGTGGATTTGGGGTGGAAAAGCAAATCCCACGTGCAGAAGAACCCATGAGGAGGCTGAGAGAGCCTGGGGAGTGCTGGCCAGGGCGTTGCTCGGGCCCTGGGGAAGCTGCTGAGGCTCCCTGGGACGTGCCCCATGGAAAGGCTGCGTTTCCCTGGGCTGTCAGGCTGTGCTGGCTCTGGTGTCCTTGGGTGACTTGGAGCCTGGCTGTGTTACAGCCAGCACTGCCAACGCCGGTCCAGTGCTGAGGAAACGGGCAGCAACCTCCATCAGGACTATTTTTGGTAATTCTGAGGCGGAGAATGCCTGAGCACAAATAGACTTCCCCATGCCCTAATGAAAGCACTGGGCTTTAATTTGACTTAGCGTGCTTTCTGGTTATGCTAAATCACTTTTATGTGGCCCTTGTGGTTATGTATTGAATTTTTTTTTTTTTTGCAACAAACGGGCTCCTCTGGCTTAAAGGCTACATGGACCAGTGCTGGAGCAGAATTTGCTGGTAAAACCTCAGTAGGTGTGAACACAAGAAAGGAGACTTTGATTTGTTCAACTGTTAGTCTTGTAAATGTTGACTAAACGTAGTTTGGGGCAGGGCTAAGGCTTTTGAATGAAAAGGCAAATTCCAGCCTAAAGGGAAACTTTAAATGCAGGCTCTAGTTATGTTTAAACAAAGTCTCCAATGGTATGTGGGTAGGACTCCCTGCTATGCAGGATTTATTTGAAATTACCACTGGGCTGAAGTTTGCCATGTGTTGGGTTCCCAACAGTACCAGCGTTGGGACTGCTGGTTATGAAAGTTTTCTGTGAGGAGGAGGGAAGCTTTATTTAGTTTCCTAAATTTTTGCCCAAAGTACCTTCAAATTTCCACTTGTCTCTATGTGAGAGTTTAGCGTGCTGTTTTCCTCCAAGCCTTGTGCCCTTTTGGAAGCCCCTCTTTGTGTTGGTAGTGGTTTGTGTTTGAGAGTATTGGGGATTCTCCTTAGGACCTTGTTGTTTTTTGTCTCCATGTCAGAATGGTGCAAGAGATGTCCTCCTCGAAGAGCAGCACTCCAGGGACAGCATCAGGTGGGCAGGGAGCCCCTTTCCTTGGAAAGGTGGTTTTGTAAAACCTCAAGCAACTGCTGTAGCTCCTCTGAGCTGCACCAAAGGCAGATGGATTCAGTTACTTCAAACTGTTTATTTATGGCATAATTCACGTAAGAAATGTCCTGAACTGATGCACATTTCTAAACAGTCTGTCCTGGGATTCTCCGTGAAGTAGTGGCTTGCTTTTGGTTCATGTATGAATTGTGCCTCTCCTTATGTACTATCCTTAATCACCATGAAGAACAGAAATTATTTGCCTTTGACCATTTTGAACAGTTCCCCTCCCTCCCGGTGTCTGAGTTGACTTCACCAGAGGTTAATTGAGAAGAATTGCTCCAGTCTTTATTCTTGCCAGGTGTGTGATGCACAGAGAGGTCCAGGCTTGCACCTTGCTCTGGTAGCTGCTCTGAGGGGGAAACAAACCTTGGAGTGGAGCTGGAGTTGGGGCTGAGTGCAGGGGTGGAAAACACGTCGGGAAGGACAGCCAGAGCTGTGGCCTCTGTCACTTCACTGCTCCAGGAGCACAACAGAAATGTGTTTATTTCAGTGGGAGCTCAGTGATTGAGTTAATAGTTTGCTGCCTGGCCCTAAGTACCAGAACTCTTGTCTTTATCCAGATTTGTCTCACTCTTCACAAGAAGTCTGCTGTTATCTCGGAAAATACAAACAGTCTGAGCCCCTGCTTTCAAGATGGAAAAGAGAACCTTTATGTATTGCTTTGTAGCAGTTGCACAGTTCATGGCTGGACTGCAGCATCTCACATTCCTTGAAGGCTGCAGGTATCTTCCCCAAAATCAGTAGGTGGACAGTGATGTCAAGCAGTTGGATTTGCTCATGCAAAAATTGAGGGCTTTATCAGCTGAAGAACTTCCTGTCAAAATGGGATCTCAGATGTGAAAACTCCCCAGAAGTACTGCAGATTCAGTGCTGTTCTTGTGTCTCAGGGTGGAAATTTGTATTGTTCCAGTTCTACTGATAACCATTGACCTCAGAAGAAATCGGGTCATGTCCTTCAGCAGCAGTGGCCTCGTTAAGATGCACGCTGAACAAAACAGCTGAAATCCAGGATTATCCAGGAGAGGGGGTTGATTTAAGAAAAATGGCTTCACAAAGGAATTAATTTAGGTTCCAGCTGATTGCATGTTCACATTTGATTTCATTGTTTGATACTTAGAGTTGTTAAAACAAATTTTTAATGATCTGCCAATTTGCAAATGAATTGTTTCACCTTGAAGCCTTTTGCAGCTTTAATAACCTCAGTAGCTGTGCAGTGCCAGCAATATAAACATTCAGAAGGGATGGGGTAAGCATCCAGATGCTGTCCCTGGCTGTCCATAGCCATCTCCAAGGAGTGGCAGTTCCATCTGATGGATATTCTGTAGCTGGGCACTGCCTGGTGGTGGAGATAATCCCTGAGTATGTGGAGGGTGTATGGAGGGGCTGGCACTGCTTCATCCCTCCTTTCTGAGGAGAACAGATCACAGTGCCCGAGCCCATGCAATAGCAGGGCTGTTCCTTTGTTCATTGCTTCCCATTGGGTGCATCAGGATTCTGAAATCCCCGAGGCTTGAAAAGAACTTGTGATTAAGACCTTAGATAAGTTAGAGGCCAGTTAAAAAAGATGTTTGCTGCTATTTCAATTTATTGAGTTGTTACGATAAAAATGCTTATTTTATAAGATGTTTCTTTAAAGGAAGGGAGGAAAGACCCAATCCTGACATTCAGAACTCTTACAATAAGGTCATAAATAATCTTGTCCTTTTTCAAGTCCTGTGTTTGCACATTCAGCAGGGGTAAAAGCTGGTGTCACAGCAGAAGGGATTTTGGTTAATCTAGCTTTTTCTTGTGCTTTTGCTCTGCAGAGCTGTATTAATTATTGACAAGACTGGCCTAATCCAAAGTCGCTGCAGGCTGAAGCATTAATTTACCCTGTAGCCTGCTGTGAGTAGGGAAAAAATGAAAATATCTTTCTATATGTGGCTACCATATTGATGAAGCCTGGCTTGATGTAGTGTTGGGTATAAGTCTGGGGTAGGCTCAGCCTGAGCTGGAGTGCTGTGTCCACAGCCAAGCTCAGCTCCTCTGGCAGAGCACTTTTCATGTTCACTGCAGAGCCATCCAGGGCAGCCACTGCTGCTGTGCTTAAGGGGTGGTGAAGTTCAGAGAATCTGCTGCAGAAAGAGTGTTAAATATTGGTCATTGGTAATTGTTTTAGTAGCATTGGGCTTTGAGCCATCAGCAGCGAGAGTTAAGGTGATATGTTTTGAGTGTTGGGATTCCAGAGAAATGGTTAATTATGTTTGGAAGGTTGCATTGCCTTGGGTTTTCTTCTGTTGAGCTGTGCTATGTTCCAGGGTCCCAGTGGCTTTCAAACACTTAATTTGCATCACTGAATCAGTTATCCTCTCGCTGACTTCTTCATTTGCTTCCTCCCCCCATCTTGGAGATTCACTGCTAATCTGCCCTTCATTTTGAATAAACACTCACCCCAGTGCGGGATACACCATAAACTGGTCAGTCATTTCAGTTACCTTTGTAAGAGCTACTGCAGAGCTGTCACCTGTGGTTTTAGATTAACAGCAGGGTATTTCTGTTCATATATGAATTTCAGAGAGTTCCCTTGTTTCATGTAAAGTATTTCTTAATATCTAATCCACATCTGGGAAAAAAAGGCTTTTTGGGGAGGCTGTCAAGAAAGCATACTGTATATTCTTTATTAGATCTTACAAAGGGATTTGGGCAAATTAGGGGAAACTGATTTGTGATATTTCCATTATTTAAGTTCTTTGTAAAATTAGATTTGTAATGTGGAGCTAGTGGGTGCCTGAGGGAAGTGAGCTGTTTGCAAGTGCCTAAGGAGGCTCTTAGATCCTTAGAGAGCAAATAACTTCCTTGGTGTGGGAGCTGTGGTGCTGAGGAGATGCTGCTGGCTGGACAGGGAGTGCTGTGGGGAGAAATTGCTCTGGGCTGAAGAGGTGATGAGGGAAAAGGAAGCTAAGTTTGTGCCAGGAAGTGTAAAGAGGAGGTGAGTGGGTGTTGGAGCTGCTGCTGCCTCCCATTTCAGTGTGGGTTTGTGCTGCTGCACGGGGCTGCTGAGGAGCTGTGCTGCCGTTCCTGACCATGGGCTCTGGATCTCAGGCTTCAGCCCTGGTTACCTTTTCCCCACCCTGTAACACCTGTTATGCATGAAGGATCCAGTTCCTGCTTATCAGAGGTGGGGATGGTGACCCCTCTCCCAGCCCCATCAGTTTGGGCACTGTGTAACTCCGGTGGTTGGGAGCCCCCCACACCACCCAGCCCCCTGGAGTGGCCTTACTGCCTCACAGAATGCTGTCCTGTGGTCTCTCTGCCTGTCTTCAACTTCTTGCTGTCCTGGGGGACTTCATAAAGATCACTTCCTCCAGCAAAGCTGCTGACATGGAGCAAAAGCCATCAATAAATTATTCATATGCTGTTCATTTTCTGTGTTTAGAAATTAATGCAGCTTCACTTGGAAATTCCCTTCCGTGGCTGAAGTTGAGTGAAGTTGTTGCATGCTAAGTTACTGTGTGTTCATTTTGGGTGAATTACTCTGCATTTTGGAATTGTGGTTTTGAAACAAAGTTGCGTAAAACCTCCCACCGTGATGTTAAATACTGTTGGTAGGTCCTATTTGAAAGGATTCATTGGGTTTACTTCAAGGAGGGCTCGTTTTTGGACAGTCATTTATGTAAAGTGAAGTTGTGTACTGTTTATAAGGTAATTTGAGATATTATTAAAGATAATACTTTAATACTTTGTGAAATAGTAGCTTCAAACGAATTAATTCTGAAGGCCTAAGATGTTGGTTTCGTTAAAGAACAAAACTAAACCCACAAGCCACACACCTCAACCTCTCCAAATCCCCCAGGCCTGTGGTGTTGATTGCTTCTATCACATTTGTCACGTTATTCTTCAGGAACGTGTTTTCTTTATAATTTGAAGGAAGCATGAAATTATGTTCTTTATCTTATTTTAGCAATTATCCAAGAGGCAAAGGCATAGATATGCATATAGCATGTGTATCTATGTAATAAGTCTGTAATATTTTCACTCTTCACTTGTCTTTGGTTCTTTTTTTTTAAGTCTTGGATCGTACTTCTGGGCTTGTGGGAAATAATCACTTTTCTTTAGACCACAGATTTAAATGTTCATGAAAATGTCCAATTTTCTTCCACAGGCACTTTATTTCAGGCACTGAAATGCCAGGAAGAACACGCTGTGGAGGTAGATGGGGAATTTATGTCTTTGAAATGACATAAATCTCTGAAGATGTAAAGATGTTTGAAAGCATCTTCCCGTTCAAGAGCAGCAAATGAGCAGTGCTATTGGCCTTGCTTATGGGAAGGAGTGACAGGCATTAGTGTTTCCTGCTTGGTTACTAAAGGAGCACTTTGCAACAGCTCAGTCATCTCAAAACCACTTCTATTTTGCAGTGTTAGCACAACTTGTTATGGTAGTTTGCACTGAATTATACAAAAGAAAAGAAAGTCGATGTTTAATTTCTGTGAGGGCCCTAAAAGGGTTTCTGTGATTTGACAGCGTTTGTCCTATTACTTGTCTGGAGGTGTTTTGCTTGGGCACAACATGTAATTCACTGTAGCTTTTAAACCAATTTCCTCCTTTTGTCAGGCTGAGACTGGAGAAGAGCCTGAGGTAGAGCCTGGAGTGGGATGAGTCACTTGGTGAAAGCAATAGCTCTGTTAAGGAGGAGCTGCAGAGAACCCCATCCCGCAGTGGGGATGGAGCTTCTGGAACTGGCTGCCATGGGAGGCCAGAGCAGGTGGACAGAGGGATTGGGGAATGGCAGCAAAAGTCTGGGCAGTGATTTACACCCTGCAATTCTCTGTGTCAGCTGTAGGTACTGGAGGAGTGCAAGGGGAATGAGGTACAGTCAATGGTCAGGCTCTGGTGTTTTCACTTACAAAGTAAAAATAGAAAAATCTGCTGTTGTATTGCTGGGACTGAGCTGTAAGTCTCACCCAGTGTGGTGTTATGTGTGTTTTCTTAATGGAAGTGGAGAGAACTCTAGTAAATGCATCCTGCTTAAACAAAATTTACCCTTCCAGCTGGTTCTCAGGCATTTCCCTGCATCCTTTTGTGATGCTGCTCCCACACCTCTCCATTCTGGAGTCGTGTGTTTTGCAAATCACGGTGCACAACAGCCCTGGTGTGCAGGTTCTCTGCTGCAATTAATGATTTCTCCTTTCTTAGTGCACTGCATCACTCAGAATCAGAACTGGAGTGGCACTCCCTCCTCCTCCTGACCAGAGCTGGGAACCATTGATGTGCTCCCTGCTTTGCAGTCTGTTTGCATTCAGTACCTGTTAACCAGCAGGTACAGGATTTATGTATGATTGCTCCCAAAAAACTTCAAACCACTGTTCCTTTTTAGGATGCAGGATGTTCTGTGAAGGCAAATACATCCCTGAGAATCTTTCCATTCTCGGTGGTGGGAAGCTTTCCACACTTGTTGGTCATCCACTCAAGTGGTCAGTTATGCGTGTTAAAACCAAGGCTTCTATAATTAAGATTTATGGACAAAGAACTGAAATGCATTCTAATGTTTTATGGCATGACTCTGTGCAAATAGCTACTGCCTTTGAGTTGCATTCAAATTCCTCAACCTAAAAATTAGGTTTGCTGGAAGGGCTTTCTGCATCACTGACTTTTGTAGGCATTTGTTGTGTTGACTTCTCAGTTTGTAAGTTTGGCCTCTGCTGAAGGAGTTGAATCTGAATATAGATTTCCAATAATTTTTTACCCATATCGGGGCAGAATTCATATTTCATGTTAAATTTTTGTGGTGGTGTGACCGTAGAGGGGGTTATGGCACAGACATTTTCATTTGTACTGGCAGCACTGGTCTGTGTGGCACTCGGGGACATGGTTTAGTGCTGGGTTAGGCTCAGTGTTAACTGTCTCATACAACCTAATTGATTCTATGATTTTATGTTTGCTCAGGATTTGAGGTTTTTTGAGCACCAGCAGATTGATGCCTGTATTCTCCAAGTTAATATAAGAGGAGAGATGTGAAAGGTTGGCCACAGCTGTCATTAAATATTTTGAAACCTGTGTTTGTCTTAATCACAGAGCTGTTATTTTGTGCCCTTTCCGAGGTGTTTAGAGTCTCTCACTGCCAAGTGCACCAGAGAGCTCCCATCTCTGAGGAATGACAAATGGGCATCCAGGGGCTCTGGGGTTACAGAGCTGGTGGGAGGGCTGGCATCAGGCAGGGATGGTCTCTGACACCAGCAGATCCCACACTGCCTTTGGCTGAAGCTCCTGTCATGTTTTTCCTGGGAGGGGGGGCAGGTGTGGCAGTCATGCTCAGCGTGTGACACGGAGATGGCCCTTAGCAAGGTCTGGAAAGGAGCTGTTCAGGCCTGGGGCAGTGCTCAGTGCAGTGTCTTTGGGAGCAGGAGGTACATTTCCAGTGGTTGGTACTAATAACAGGGTGGATTTGAAATGGAGCTTCTGCATCTAGACCAGGATGCAAAGAAACTTGTTTTCTGGGAGTAGTGGTGTTCAGCTCCGTGCACAGGCACTTCCCAGAGCTCCGAGTGATGGGAGGTGCAGAACCCCTTGTGAACACCCAGCTGCAAACAGGGGGAGCTCACTGTGTGCCCTCCTACAGGGGAGAAAATGTGAGTCAGTTCTGAATTCTGGCAGAGTTACCCACTGTGTGACCTCACTGAAGGACCACCACCTCAATGATGAGTGCTCTGTTTGTCAGGAAAACCAAGGTTCTTATTCCGGGGTGCAGGACAGGTTTGCAGCTAAGGCCTGGGCTGCGTTAAACACGGCCCGGTCTCACACATCACATCCCTGCCAAAGAGGTAAATAAGGAAAGAATAGGCCTTGGGAATGGCATTGAAGTTCTACAGGAGAGTTTAGCAGAGACTAAGCCCCCAAATCTTTCCTTTTTATGTTTAGAAAAATGCCGTTGTTTTTGTATAAACATCTGGCTGTTTTGTGTTGGCTGGTGCAGCCTCATAGATACGGCGTCTGCTGCTTTTATTTAAATTTCCCCTGAAGATGCAAATTGAAATGAAAACCCCACAAGCTTCCAACTGTTCCTGCTGCACATTGCCGTGGAATTCTGCTCTTGAAAAGCTCACTCTTAGGCTTTGGTGGATTCTTTTCCTGCAGGGACAAAAGAACACGCAAGTCTGAAACGCACGAGAGGAAGTTGGAGCGACTGTAGGAGCAGACCTGTGGGACTGAGAGTGTTCTGTTCCACAGCAAACAGTTCCACAGTGGGCTGGGAGCAATTAACTCCCCTTAGGAGACAGGCTGGAGGGACTCAAAGGAGAGTTTGGGGGACCCTAATGCGAGCACAACTTTGGGGGACGTGTTTAGCTGTGTTTAGAGAGGAAATTTGCTCCTGGGAAAGGCAGGCCTGGCCGTGGAAGGAGCTAGAAATATGGCACTTGCAGCAATGTCTTTCTAGCTGACACTGGATTAACTTGTCAACAGCAGCATTATCAAGCCACTTTATTTTACAAAATTCTCAAGCTTCAAGAATATCTATTTCCTGGATGTGGAAGATTAATGCTGTTTGTATTGGTGATGCTCATCTTTGGAGATGGCTTAAGAGCACTTGTTGGATTGATTTTAATTTTTGTTAAAATTGGTTAAATAATAGCTTCAGCTTTTTCAGGGAGACTCTTTTAAAGGCAAACTGGCATCCTGGGAAAAGGAGCAGCTCACAGTAGCCTTCAGTTTGCACCCTGGAGTTGAGAAATCACTTTCCTTTGAGTGTGTCGTAGTGTTGTTAATCCACATCTGGCAGTTCCCTTCTGCATACAGTTAAAATCCCATCACTGTTCTGTGGAGGATGGAAGCAAAGTATCCAAAACACCATTATTGAAACTCCTGCCTTGGAAAGCTTGCTGCTGCTATCTCCTAATCTGTTATGTTCTTTCATTTTTTGAAATTGCACAGCTTAACCCCATTTTTTAAAGTACAATTTGAATTATATAAACCTGTTGAACTTGCTAGATATCATTATAAATGTATTTTCAAATGGAAAATACTCTAAGCTTTATCTTTTTTTTCAAGAGTGTCTTCTTATTTCAGTTAATAACTGTTTTATTCTGTCTCCCAGTTTTTTTTTTTTCCTTTTTATTATTTTTAAATAAGAAAGCCCAACAGACCAAATTGTTTGGCTCAGAATGAAGCTGATGAAAGCGGGACAGATAAATCTAGAAGATAAAGCAAGTGTAGGGGAAAGTTTGATAAAGCAAACACGGACATTTTAGGTTGGTATCTGCAGGAAGGCAACTGTCAACAAGGAGTGCAAGTGCTGCCTCTTTGCAGCCTCTTCTCTTTCTGCTCACACCTCGGGGAAAGGAGATTGTTGTCCAGCATGGGAAAGGGAAGGTTGATTAATTAAAAATGCTTAAAGCAGTGGCCTTTTGTAGCAGTAATTGGGATTTATCTGAATTTCCATCCAGTCTTGCTGGCCCTGGAACATCCTGAGCAACTCAGCCAAGAAGAGTAGGAGAGGGGGAAAATTGTTTTTTAAGCTGAACTGGTTTTGTGTTTACCCTGATTTCATACACCAGACTTTGCCCTCAGCACCTTTGCTGTCCAAATCCATTCTCTTTCTTTGATTTTGTTTCCTTTGTGGAGCTGCAGTACTGCTCTGGACTGTGTCAGTTTTCATCAGGAGCACTCTAAGTTTGTTAGAATGTATGGTCTGGGGCTTCCTTCGAAATTTTACAAAATTCTGAGTAAGTCTGGTTTTAATTTTGACTACTGCCTTCAGGTTGAGACAGACAGGAATTCGGTCAAGTATTTAATTACTTTGCCCTGTTTTGACATTATCATGTCTCTCCTTGTTCTCTCAGTCTTGCCTTTTTCAAAAGTAGGATTACTCCTGGGAGACCTGCCTGGCAAGAGATGATGAGAGGCACTGCCTGAAGATAGTTGGGTTTGTCAGCTGGAGTGTCTTGGGAAATGCTCATCTATAACCCCCATTCCTGTATGTTTTTCAGCTTATAAGCCTCCCAAAAATAATAAAACACCGTCACTCTGGTGAAGGCTCAATGTACAGAAATTGCAGGTGGCCCTGTGTCTGTAAGAGGGAGTTGCCGTGTTTTTAAGCCCCGCAGCTGGGGTGGGGGAGGCAGTTTCCAGAAGCCTTTTTCCCCCAGAAGAGCCGTTCTGCAGAATGAGGAGCAGTCCTCACCGAGGGCACAGCCCATTGTGCTGCCTTGTTGTTGTGTTGTGCTCTGGCTTGTGAAGTGCTCGGGGAAGAGAGAAGAGCTTCCTGATGACTGAGCCCCTGCATGGCTCAGGTCTGAAAAGAGTCTGCTGTTTCCCATGGTTGGTCTCTGTAGGAGGCCAGGCTGAGGCTGTGCTCACACACCAGCACGCAGGACAGGGCTCAGCAGCCCCTGCCCCTGTGCATCTCTGCAGGAGTGTCCTGGAGCAGGAGCAGAGTCCTGGTGCAGACGAGACAGTGGCAACTTGGTATCGTTCCCAGAAGAGAATTCCTCGGGTAGATTTCATTTTCCTCCTTACGGCCACTAGAGCTGCGTTTGTCACTCGCTTGGGAGCTTTGGGCCTCTTTGTGGAGAACCCAGAGTTTTTCTCCTAATGTTGCTGCAAGAAGCGTTGAAATGGCTTTACATTGTTTAAAATGAGGAGCGTAGGAAGTCTGCAGACTGGTGCTTTATTTTGGACATGCTCTCCTGATCCCACTGGAGGATCCCAAACCTCAGAGGAGTTGGTTTTATTTATTTCTAAGGGAATTTGCTCTCGGAATGTCAGCTGCTGTTCTGCTTTGTGCAGACACAAAGAGAAGTGGTGGTGGTGGAGATCTGTGTTACAAGTGCAGGGAGAAACTCCCCCCAGCCCTGCTCTTCCTGTGGGAAGGGGATTCTGTGAGGAACTGCAGGCAGGGCAGGGTGTGTGGTGACAGGAGAGCACATCAGCCTTTCACAAGGATCTTCTGGAAATCACTTTCCAGACACAGCCCTGGATGTGGGGCTGGGGCTGCTCTAGCTTGAGCAGGAGGTGGAGACTGGGGGATTGGATTTCCCTTAAAAGCTGCCAGGATTTCACTGAGTGGAGTTGTGGAGACTGAAAAGATGAAGGCATTCATTTTTCTAACATTTTGTTGCTTTTCCTACTAAAATGTTTTTTTGGGCAACCTCTCCAAGGACCATTTAGTGTTAATAAAGTGGCCCTTGCTTTTTATCCCAGTTTCGAGAATTTCACTTTTTTGCTCTTGGTGTTCTGTAAGAGAAACTCCCTGTCTGTGCTCAGTCAGAGGATACATGTTATCACCTTCCCTGCCTGCCATTATGAAATCATTAAATGTTCATATTTTATAGGTGACTGGCCAAAAAGGAATCCTGGGATTCTCTGTGCTAGACAGTTATAATAGTATGGAATCATCTCAGCTTAATTGACCTAGAAACATTTTTTCTTATTCTGATTTAGAGCTTCTGAAGCTTTACCTCGCCTCTCCTGCATAATTTATTTTTCATAATAGTATGTAACCTTATGAACAGTAAGGTTTTTCTGTAAGAGAATGGATTTGCTCCCATTTGATTTCCAAGGAGCTGCTTACACTCACGGGTTGTACTGTAACAATGTGCAATAAAACAATTCAGCACGAGTGTGAACTCATTATGCATCTGCTTTACGTGGGTTTATCCTAAAGCTTTATTCAAGTGTGTTTTATTCTGGTTACTTCTTGTGCTGGGAACTCTTGTGGTTTTTAATGTACTCACAGCATTGCAAACTGATCTGTAGCTGTCTGGTGAGCTAAACTGTAGGTGTTTTCTAATAGTGTTTTCAAAAACTTAATTTTTATTATTTTTTGGTAAATAACACGTGTGTGTGTGTGGTTTCTTCATCATCTTCCTGGACTATAGCTTCAGTTATTGTGCCTTTCTTCCTCCAGTTGTAATGAATGAGTCACTTCTGTTTATAAGGATTTGGTTGTTTACTCTGACAAACCCTTGATAGGAGACACTCGACAAGATCTCAGTAAATCAATTTGTTCAGGATCTATAAGCATCTCATTAGCATTTATTTGTAATGTTCATTGTAAGCTCAGCTGCAGCTGTTGAACACCCTGAATCTCCCAAAGATTTCCAGGATTGTAAGCATATGTTTTGAGATTGTGCTTGAAGTGGAGGAATTTTGTGGGCTTTTTTTCCCTCTTTTCATTGCTGCTGCTAACAAAGATCTTTTTGAATGGTACTGCAGGCTCTGTGTCTATAATCTTTCCCATTTCTGACTGCTGAAAGCTTCTCTGGAAAAAACATTATTGCTGGAGTGGCACGACTGAGAGGCCATTCTTCTGCCCGTCTTGCTTTTCATTTCCCCATTGGTGGCAGGACAAGGCTCGCATTTTCGCTGGAGTTTCTGCGGCAGTGGTGAAAAGGAGCAGCAAGGCTTTTACCTTGCCCCAGTGCGAGTGGAGCCGAGTGATGTCATTGTCTGGGCCGTGCAGCCGAGATTGCCGGGGCTCCGCTCTGCTCCGGCTGCCAACACAAAAGGAGGCCGGGGCTACCTGCAGCTCCTCAGCATCGATTTCCGATACGCATCTCATCGTGGGCTCTTGCAAAGGAGCGCGGCAGAAAACCAGGCAGATCCCGGCAGCTCCGAGGGAGCTAACGGCCCCAGTTATCTCTTGCAAGCTTTTTACAAGGGGAAGTTATCCTCGGGTTTGTTTTCATTTTGCTAACGAGGCTGCAGGGAATGAGACAATCAAGTGAAAAAAGGAGCTTTTCGAGAGAGCCGGCGGGTGATTGAAATAGTGCCCAGCCCAGCTTGGAGCCAGTGCTGTGTCCAGGGCACTTAGGGATCACGCTGGTGTCTGTTAAAGCTTGCCTGTCACTTCTGGCAGTGCCAGTCCTGGGGAGGAACGTGTGTGTGAAATGATTTTTTTCCTCTTTTGCTGTAGCAAATGGCAATACGTTACTCACAGAGCAAATGTGAGTATTTATCCATAATATTTAAATTCCCCAGCCTGCCTGCCGTCCGTTTGCCCCCTTAGCTGAGGTAACCCGAGTTTATTTTCATTTTCAGGCTGGGGAACTGGGGCAGGCTGGCTGCTGCTCAGGGATCAGGCTCCAAAAATCACCTTTGTTTCTGCAAGTGGAGATCACATTCTTTCACTGTAATGAGTACCCAATCTGCTGACGTTCTCCTACAAGTAGCCTGCACTCCAGCAAGCTGTTTAAATATTATTTTCTAAGTTCCTTTCCTTGTATGGCATCGGAAATACCATGGCCCATTCCAGCTGCCTGCTTGTAGACTCCTGGTGCTCCATGTATCTTGCTAGGCTTGACCTCACGTGATCTGTAGTTCAGGGAAAATTGATAGTGTGGTTTCAGCTTGGCTCAATAATGGATCAATGATTTGGGGAGACTCAAAATACCACCTGTACAAAATACTTCTCATGGAAGAAAATAGTATTTATGGCTGTACCATTTATGCTGAAAAAATGATCTAATAAGAAGCTTGAGGTGGAATTGCAGGGCAGGATGCTGAATGCTGAACCTGACTGTTCAGCTCTGGAGTGAAGAGGAAAACATTTATGACTTCGATTGTGTCGGTATTCCTTCTCCTGCAGTGTGACACCAAAGAGAGCAGAGTTTGGAACAGGCACGGAACTCAGGGTTGTCCCTCAGTAGATTGAACCAAGGTAGCTGTGAAGACAAAGGGCAGGTGTCCATCTCTTGAACTAATGAAGTCCAAAAGGCCTGCCCTGAACCTGCAGGAGCGGCCCTGTGGGAGCCATTCCTGTGCCAGAGTGGTGCTCCCGTTCACCTGCAGCACCAGGGGAGTTTCCCAAAGCCTTTCCCAAACCCGGAGTGCTGTTCCCTGTTGCTCTTGTTCTCTGGCCATAGGCCTTTTGCTGGCAGTGGCCACATCTCCCTGCCAGCCAGGAGCTGCCTGGATTCCTGCCTGACCTCTCACATCCCCAGGCAGTCCTGCTTGCCTACCTGGCATTAGCCAAGGGCTTTTTCTGTCCTGGAGGTTGCAGTCATCACCTAACACTACCTTCCAGACCTGGGGAGTAGTAGCACACCTTCCTCACAGAGATAAACACTATTGCCTCTTCTGCTCTGCTGTTTTATTCCAGCAGTGGTTTTGTGTGTTAAATTACCACTTTTTAAAGTCTCCTTGTTAATTGTGAAATGGCAGGGAGTAGATTTGTCCCCCCACCACCCACAAGTAAGAAGGGTGGCCAAATCCAGCGGTGGCACTCGGTGGTGGAGGTAAGCCTGGGAATTGTTCTCTCCTGACACTGGGATCACAGAAAGGTAATGACAAGCTAAAAATGCAGCTTGAATTTAATTTAAATTTAACCTTCAAAATACTGTAGTCTGGTAGGATACTTTAATTGTAGCTTGAAATAAACTCCTTTTTTAAGCCCCTTTGTCTTTCTTTAGTAGCTCCACCTGTCCTCCTTTCAAGGTTGCTGGTGTAAGCTGGGAGGAGGAGCTGGCTAATAGGGGAAATTTGGAGTGAATGAAATAGAGGGGTTTTTGTGTGCTGACTGAAGGTGAGGGTCTGAGGCAGTTCTTAACAGTCCTTGGTGAGCTACAGTTTTAACCTTGAATTCTATAGTGGGGGAAGAGCTCCCATTTCCCATCTGATCACTTAATGAAGACTCAATTAGATTTTTGGCATAGTATTTAGAGAATGATCTATGAGTTGCATGCAAAATTAATGAAATTTAATTTAATCGATGAGATATCAAAGACACCTTAGTCTAATAGTAAGTTTTGACCATGATTTTTTTTCCCTATGAACTAAAAGCAAGTTCTGGAAACTTAATGAGCTGCTCTTGCAATGTTCTCCACTTGCTGCTTGGATGTGAGTGTGACATCTGCTGGGCTTTGGTTTGGTGGGGTGGTTTGCAGTCACCAGCCCTTCACACAGTTGGTTTTGGTGCAGAAAGAACTTAGGAGAGCTCGTTGTGCCTTGAGGTTGTGAGATCTTGCTTTTCTCACTCACTTGTTCCAGACAGAGCCATCATCACCGTGTCCTTCTGCATTCTGTGGTTTTTTCATTGTGTAGCCCCTGCAGCGTAGCCCCAGATTTTCACTCTCTCTAGATAATTAATGTTCTCAGATCTCTGAATAAATACCCTCTGGTAAAAATAGCTCACCTAGATTACCAGATTGAAGAGGTGGCACTGGTATCCCGAGTTCCCCTTATAGCTGTGAACAGTGAAGTGGGGAGATGAACCCCAGGGACTGCAGATATGTCAGAAGTGGGGCTTTGTACTGGGAAGCCCTTGGCCAGGTCAGCTCCCACCTCCCTGAACAGGCTCATGAGGAGCACTCAGGCTGCTGGAGCAGCAGAATTCACTTGGGTGCTAAGGTGGATCTAATGCCATTATTGGTTGAGTCTCAAATGATCCTGTCTATGCTGTATCAAAGCCTATGGTTTATCAGCTGCCCTGTTGATAGGTCAAGCTGAATTTTTGATTTAGAAATCAGCAGGTACATCCATTTGCACAGCTGTGCTGATGTGCATGCTTTTATATGTAAGTATATAAAAATCAGCAGTATATAACTCAGTGTAAGGTGTTTACATGCTTGGGTTTGGGCTGCCTGCATCGTGTGCAGCTGGGGAGATGCAGGTGACCCAGCTCTGGGTGCCCAGATTTGATATTGTTATATAATGTCTCATTTCATAAGATTCCTGACACACTTCAGCCCATGCCTGGCTGAGCTCTGGCCCATCTGCCTGCCCTGGTTGTGGCTCCTTCATTTTTGTTATTGGCACAGACTCCTGTGACAAATATTTAGCAGTCCCCTCATCCTCAGCCAAAGCAGGGATGAAGCCCTGCATGCATTGCTGTGGCTGGGAGGAGATGCTGCTAGAACTGAAACTGCAAAGCAGAATGGAGTAATTTTTCCCTCCCTCTCTTACTTCGTGTTTACAAAGATAAAAACAACTTCTATATATGCAAGTCATGTATTTGAAAACTTTGGGAGACAAAGTAATTACAGTTTAATATTGGCTGTAAGAAATCTGTGCTGCGGAGAAACCCTAATCAAATAAAGGCAAAGCATCTTACTTTGCTTAATATTCTGTGATTTATATTCTCTCTGATGTGCAGGCAAGGTAATAGTGCAGCAAGGCAAGGAGGACCTCAGTAGTGCCTGGTATTGAGACACAGCCAAAAAATCCAAGAAAAACAATGTTTTACACCAGCCTAACAGGTTTTGAATTAAACAAAGAAGTGAACATGATCGGGTTTTGTTTGTATTTGCAGAATGTGCTGCTCAAGTGCATCACCTCGCAGATGCTGCTGCTTGTGAGCAGTTCCTGACCTTTGTTTTCCTCCCTCTCATAATCCCATCTGTAGCATGGATGTTCCTGTTAGGAAGCCGATACAATGATTTTACATGCTTTTGTCTGGGACTTTTTCATGGTTGATGGTGACACGAGTGCTTGCTTCTCCCAGAAAGCTGCATTTCACCCTTCTTACAGCTGAAAGGAGCTGGTTCAATAGCTCTGTTTTCTGCTGGTAACTCCTAAAGCAAACAAAAAACCCACTAAGAAAAATGAGACATAAAAACCCCACCACATATTATATGACAATTTTTCTCTTGGAATTTTTTTGTTTAGAAAGTGTAAATTACTCTGCTAGAAAATAGAGCTTCCCCTTTGTGATAGTCATCATGTGCTGTGAATTACTTGAAGTGAAGCTTTTTTATCCCCTTAAACATAGCTTGGAAGTGCTAATAGCAGACTTAGAGGGACCGCAATCTAATTATCTGATTATGCCGTGATTTAGGTAGGTTTAAGTTGGGAGAGTTTCTCAGGAGAAGGCTGTGCAGGCTATTTACATAAACCCTCAGAACGGACAGGGAAAACGAGACCAAAGGAATTTTTGGCTCTCTGATGGTGTCTGGTGGTGGTCAGTGGTGGCTCTGTGAAGGCTCTGCCCCGCGGCTCCCGGCGTTTGTGGCTTTCTCTGAAAGATGCTGCTTGGGGACTGGGACAAATTACAGCAGGAGTTCTGACAGAACCTGGGAAAAGCTGAGCCCTTACATCTTCTGGAACTGTGTAAACTCTTTGTATTTTAATGCAGTCCTATCGATGTGCAGTATTTAAAATAGAAAGCTTGTTGTGGCAGGCGCTGACCTTGATGCAAATGGGAAGGAGGTACCAAAACCATTACACTGACGCTGCCAGGGACCTCAAGGGGAGGAAAAAGGCTGCCCTGGCTGTATGGGGAAGGTTGGATTTAAAGGGAATGAACCAAAGACAGCGCTGTAAGGGTGGTGAGGTCCAGTTCTGTGCTGGTGGTGATGACTGTGCTGACTGGAGCAGTCCCATCAGAAGTTGTAGCAGCTCTCCCCAGACGTGAAGCTGAGGAGTGGGATCAGCTTTGGGGCTGGGCCAGGTGGGAGCTGAAGGGAAGGGACGTTTGGGGGTGCTGAGGACACTACAGCAGTGAATGGTCAAGCTTCAGCCGTGGCTGCATGTGTCTCTGATCACCTGACTCATGTGCTGGGCTCTGGGAGCCGGAGCAGCCCAACTTATGTGCTTGGTGTACAAACAAACCCATCACTGCAATGACTGCCAGCTCTGCACCAGGCTCTTCCTGTCGCTTTTACTGCTGGGCTCCTCCAAACAGATCTTTCCTCAAGTACCATTATCGTGGCTTTGGGACTTCTAATTTGTTGATGCTTAACTGAAGCTCACAGTCATGATATGTCAGGGAGGAAATAATGAAAAGCTGTTTTAGGGATGTCCCTCTCACCATGCTTTGCTGCTTTGGATGCTCACACACTTCTTGCTTGCTCTCTTCTGTTGTTGGGAAATTGTTCCTTGGGGAAGTTTGAAGCTTGGCTAGCCAAATCCCTGAGCAGCCTGATCCAGATAGACCTGCTTGGGGCAGCTGGCTGGATTAATGAGCTCCAGAGGACTTCCATGCAAAGAACTGCATTCAGATGTTTTATGAAGTGTTACCATCCAAAATTTTTGGTTTGGGCAGTGAGTTGCCAGGTACTTCGCATTTGCTGTCCAAGCAGGTTGAAGAGCTTTTTATTGCAATAAAGGTAAATGTTTCTCAGGTGCAGACACTTAGGTTTGATTGCAGTCTGTGAATGGGAATAGCTGTTGAGTGGTAGATGCTCTGTGTGCTGTCTTTCCCCAGAAGCCCCCGTTCAGCAGCTCACACGTTGGCTCTGCCTACCCAGGTGAGCCTTGGCGTGTTCCAGCCAGGGAGCAGCGCCGTGGGCCCAGGCCTCGGGAGCCATCTGCCACACGTCTGGGGCTCGGGCACTTGGCACTGCTGCCAACAGGTACTGCTCTGTGTCTGTGGAGCTGTTCCTTCCTTCTGCAGTTCTGTTGCTGTAATTAGCCAAATTAATATTTCATCAGGTCTGTCTGTTTGTTTAACAGCTTAGGCATGAAGTGGTGTGAATGGAGCGCTGTTCTCCGGTGCGACGGGCAGAGTGCGGGGCTGGGGGCTGTTTTGATGTTATTATTTCAGCTGAAAAATTCTGCTTTGTGTTAAGCAGAGCAAAACCTTGCAGAGGAGCCTTTCAAATACCCACCCAGGTAGCTGTCAGTGCGTGCCAATCCATAGCACAGCCAGGATTAGCTGGAGCAGAGGTTGAGGGAAGCAGCATAGCCAGAACTGTGCATTCAATAATACCCATATCTATATGATAATTCAGTTAATACATGCAGTAATTGTATTTCCACTCTTACGTAAGTTCTTTTGAACATACTTTCCCACTTTGAAATAATCTCTGTTATATAAATGAACAGATAAATCTGTTTTTCCCCTCACATGTATAAAACGTTTGCCAAGCTAATACTTGCAAATGTTTTTGCTAATATATTTGCAAAGCTACAGTTGAGCTTTTTCTTTCATTCTGACAAAAGCTGTGCCAGTCAAAGCTCCAGTGGTGCCTGGGAATCTGGGAGGTGAAGGCAGTAAACAGGGGAGATGAAAGGTGCTGCTTGTCTTCACACACTGCCACAGGAAGTGTTTTCATTAATGCGCTTTGAGGAGAGACAAGAATCTGTGTAAAGCTTTTAAAAGTGCTCTTTCACTTCATTTTACTGTACTTTCAACTGAGATCAAATGGGGCAGGGATGGTGGTTCCACACGCTCCAGTTGCAGCCCAGGCTTGTGTTACCCGTCCAAGTCAGAGGGACAACTCCAGCGCTTTGGGATGATGTGGGAGTGGCACTGAGACCCTGGGGCGTCCCCAGATAACTGTGTACCACCCACTCCCCGTGGGGAAAAGGGGACACTGAGAATCAGGAGTTCAATTGAGCCATTTGGCTCTTTTTCTTTTAGCTTTTCTTGTCTTATGAGGCTCGTGAGCACTCACAGCTTAGTAGGAATCTGTTAGAGAAAAATGTCAGCTGGGTAAAATGGCACGGTTGCAAAGTTACAGTAAAGGATTAGTGCAATTAGATTTTTTTATAGATCTGTTTAGAATACAAATACACTGTTAATAGGCTGCAGTTGCTTTCCCAAAGTGTAGCTGCCTGATTTCTTATACAGCAAATAATAAACAAAAATCCGATGATTTGCTCTCCTCCATGTACATTCACCGTACTTGAAATAATTAAGTTGTTGTAAATAAGACCTGGGGATATTTTGGATTTTATTCCAGATCATTTTTGTGCATTTCATGATGAAGGGTCAGGATCAGGAAGATTTGCAGATACTCCCTGGGGGAGGGAGTGCTGGGCCAGGCAGAGCCCGTGGCGTTGGTGAACGGGAGCAGCCAAGGCGTGTAAAAGGCATTAAACGTTTCAGGATCGATATGCAGAGTTCACAGCTGAGAGGATGAAAAAAAGCCAAACAAACCATGGTTTGTTGTAGAGGTGGCACAAATGGAGAGCTTTAGCCACTGGTCAGAGTAAAGAATGAGTAATTTGAAGGAGCTGTTGATTCCACAATGTGTGTTCAAGTTCCTGCTCAGACTGCTTTCCTGGTGGGCACAGGTCTGGGATGTAATTTCTTTGCTTCTTTTTTGAACTTGCCCAGTTAAAATGGTGCTCATGTGAATACTGGAACTGATCTGGATATCAAATTTAAATATTATATGCATTTTTACCAGTTCTGGATTTGCCAAGTCTTGCTGAAATGTGCTGCAGTAACATACTGGTTTTGTAAGCCTTGTTATGTATTATTTCTTTTACATGGCTCATTCGTTGATGACACCAGTAAGATGTTTGGTTGGTATTTTTGATGGGTGTTGTAATTTTTAAAGGGTCCCGATGGTGTGCTGTGGTCACTGACCAGAGTGGGCATCTCTGAGGGCTTTAGCTTTGCACTCTACAGCTTTTAGTCTGGGCTTTGCAAACACAGACACGAGCCCTTATGCTCAGTGGAAGCCCAAGAAAACTGGGGATGCTGCTGGTTCTCTCTTACTTCCTCAGCTTCCCCAGGGTGTTACTTTGCTGCTGGTGTGTCTAATATCTGCCCAAGTTTTCCATGTCTTTGAGGGCACCTGCTGCATCCCTCTTTTCCTGCCACTGGTGATGTGCCTGTCATCCCACTCTAACTGACCCTTTATGCTAAAAAAGTCTTAATTTGGGGCTCTCTAGTTGGCCAGCTCGCTTTTACAGGAGTGTCACGAGTTAAATTTGTAAGGGGCAGTTTTTATTGCACCTGATTTATCCCTGGGTTAAACCACAACAGCACCTAATGAACTCTGCAAATAATGTTGAATTTTATGGGATGGAAAACTGGTGTAAATATGTGCTTAAAATAAGATTCTTGGTAACATTGTAGCATTTTTGTAGTAATGTGTATGTGCATCCTTTCCACTGTTCCTGTTTTTTCCCTACTGCCTTGAAAGATCAATAAAACCCTCATTAACACATTGCTAAGGTTATTATATTTTTATATATTGTGGATCAGTGGTGTGACTGGGCAGTGCTTGGTAGGAAACCAGAGAAGGGAAGGGCTGTACAATTAGTTGTGCTAAGTGTACAGGATTTACTGATGATCCTGATCTTTCTGCACTAGTCCCCTAAATTCAGGACCCCTGAACTGAAATGTTGAGCTGGTATTTGTTTTTCTTCTCCCCTTCTTCTTTCCTTCTCTCCCTGAAGGCAGCTCTGGGGTGCTGGCAGGGGTTAATGGTTGTGCTTTCCCTCCAGGAGCTTTTGAGCTGAGGAACAAGCCCTGGTGTCCCTGGGCTGTGAGAGAGGGGTGCTGGGGCTGGCTCTGGGGAACTTTGCTGCTCTTGGTCCTGCCCTTGGGTGCTCCCCAGCATCTGCTCTCAGCTGCTGTCACAGGATGCTGAGTTAAAGGCATTCCTTTTGCTCTGATCCGATGCTGCTGTTCTGTTTCCAGGTCCTCTCAGATATTCCTTGCTTGATCTGACATTAAAGGTATTTGTTAAGAATTTTTTCCTCTTTCATGAAGTGCGACAAAGGTCTGTCTTTAGAAAGACACTGGAAATGATGTTCAGCAACTTTTCATTTGATTCTTCCTTGCATCTTTTTTTTTTTCATGTTCATCCTTTTTTTCATGTTATGCTTCCTATAGAAACAGATTTTTTTCTCTTCCTCACAATATTTCTTCCTGTGGGGCTTTTCTGGCCATTGCTGTGACTTGGTAGCAGCATTCCCCCTGCTATTCACACTTGTGGGCATCCCTTGGCATCTCTGTGGTCTCCTGGAGCCCTGGACTGAAGAGGTAGCCTGGGGGAGGGACATCATTCTCTTGAGTGCAAAGCTTGCCTCACTTAAAGAGCATCTTAAACTGAATTAGTTCTCTTGGGTGCCCCATAACCTCCTTGGCATCTGAGAAGTGGTAAAACTGCTTTCCCCTTGATGCACAATTCTTGGATGCTGCAGCGTGTTTACACTTGGGAAATATTTAAGTAATTGGTTTCAGCAAATAATTCTCTTGTGATGTATGGGGATTTTTTTTTTCTGTGTTTATATTCTAAACCATTTTTGAAATACCAGTCTGGCAAAAAAACCCACCCTGTCTGAAGCAAGGAATCTTTTCCCTGATTATCTGGGCTTGGTTTGCCAGCCAGCAGGGCACCTCCGTAGGGAGCTCAGCATCTTGTCTGGCCTGGGGAAGGGTTAGGGAGCATTTCTGTGGGTCTGAGCAAGGTGGTTTGAGTGGAGCCCAGACAGGGGGAGCGGGGCAGGATGAGGAACCTCCTTGCATTGTGTGCAGTGTGCATTTGGAGCCTTACAAGTGGGTTTGCTGTTAGTCCCTAACCCTGTCTTTCACATCTCTCTCTGAAGAGCTAAATTAGGTGCCTGAGTGCTCAGAAGACTGGAACTCTGGGAGAGGAAATCCATTACTCCAGGAAAAAATGGAAATTCCTTTTTACCTGCTGTAACAACTGTAGCATTGTCAGGAGCCAACATCTGGGAGCTATTTCTGGGGAAAAGTCAAAGTACTATTGTTCACCGTGAGGAACAGAAATGCATTTTCTTCCTTTTGTAGGTGTCTTTACAGTGCCCTCTAGTAAACTTGTGGAGAAATGCTGGAGGGATGTTTCTCAGCCCAGGTGGAGAAAATAATGAAAACGGTCCCTGGAAGAATTAAAAAATAAATAAATAATGGAGCTCTGGTCCCCTGGGACTGAGGTGCTTTTCCAAGGAAGCACTGCTGATATTAAAAACTGGTAGTTGCTTGAGATGAGAGAAATGGCTTTAGTATTCCACAAAAAAGGGAAAAGATGGACAAAATCCTTTAAGCTCTCCTTCTGAAATGGTTACGAGAAGGAATTTTGCAGTTAGGACCTTCAGAGAAGTTCCCTCATTGGCTTAATTCGAATATGTGGTGTTAGATGGTCTGTCTTGTGTTTCCTTTGATTTATAAAAGCAAAATGAGTTGAAAGAATGTTCTTGCACAAGGTGAGAGGTTTGTGGGGCTCAGCTGCTGCATGTGAATTCTGTAAAACCCGAGGATATTTTTAAACAACCTGAAAAAAATCCATATTTTTGGGCTTAGTGCTTCTAAAGGATTTTTTTTCCTGGCACACCAGGAGGAACAAAAAGTGCACCAGAAGTTGTTTTTGAAGCACGGCTGGTAGGCAGCTTTTTATTTTCCTTTTTCTGAGTGTGGATTTAAGGCAAATGAATAAATCCTTGTGAGAAGGAAGCAGTTTGAGTGGGAATATGAAGTGCACATGAGGAGCACCTCCCTGGTGGGGATTTTTTTGGGACAAGTTACACAAGGGCACCACGGGAAGTGGTTCCAGTGAGTCCTGCTTTAGGAGAAGAGCAGTTGATGCCACCTTCTCTCCTGCAGTTTTCCAAGCTGAACAGAACTGCAGCCTCACAGGAAAGGGACAGAGGTTGTGACCTGGTGTGGCAGTGCTTGGGAGCAGCTGCTGAAGGGAGCCATGGCACAGCACCTGGGACAATTAACTGTAAATAATAAAACCATTTCCACGTGTTCCAAATCCAGGTAAAAACGTCTGACTCTCTCCAGGGGTTTGAAAGGCTGTGGAACCGAACACCAGATAAATGCATCTCCACGGACATCTGATCTTGGAGATTACAATCTGTGTTTGGATTTGGCTGCTGATCACTATCGTGTTTTTCTTGCCATTATTTAATAATATATGAGGTGATGGTATTGCTTACAGAGGGAGTGGTTGCAGTAGATGCAGGGATGCTTCCTTGCAGTGATTTACTGCAGACACACCACAGCGTTTGGAGACTTCTTCATTCTATTCCTGCACACTTTTTTAATGGGCTATCTTTTTAAAATATAATTTTGTGCTTGAGGTGCATCAAGAAGGTCAGTTCAGATAAAGCCAGCAATAATTCGGTGTTTAACAAACGAAAGGTAACTGGAAATATAAACAAAGCTCTGAAGGCATTGTTGCAGAATATGGCTTACTTTGCTTGACTGGTTCTTTGTTTATTGGCTGTGCTGTCTGGATACTCCCGAGTTACTAAGGCCAAGTCCTGAGCCATCTTGCCTCTTTCCCTGTTACAGTAATGCTGTCGTTACGGTGACTGTCTTGACTTTTGTGTTCTTGTTGGTACGTGATGTCAAAAACCTTCTCAGCTCAGTCACTTGATAGAATCTGGGAATGGTTTGGGTTGGAGAGGACCTGAAGGATTATCCATTTCCACCCCCAGCCATGGGCAGCAACACCCTCCACTGTCCCAGGGTGCCTTGGGCCCTGCCAGGGATCCAGGGACAGCCACAGCTGCTCTGGGCAACCTGAGCCAGGGCCTCCCCACCCTCACAGGGCAGAATTTCTTCCCCATCCTGATGTCCTTCTCCATCCTGAAAGGATCTCTTCTCCCTTGGGGGTTTCAGAAGAGCCCCTTCCCTTGTGGGCAGGGGAATTTGGTGGGGCCACAGCATTCTGCAAGCACCATTCCTAGCCCACCTAACCATGCTGGGCCCAAGAGGGGTTTTTCTTTGTGACTGGTATCTTTGTTACAGTGTATTAAATCATCAGAGGAGGAAATCTGCTGGAACTGAAGGAGAAAGGAATCTACTAAGTCTGGCAAAGTCTGGATTTATACAAGGCATTACTTACCTTATAATGTTCCGCCACTTGCTCTGCCAGGTTCCACTGTCAGCCCAGTGCTGGAGTTATGGAAGTACCAGCAGAATTTATACTGTACTCTGCAGGCAGGGGTAGCTCTTAGACTCCCACCTCTTTTTTCTTGATGCTTAAGTGTGATTTAATTTTTGTCTGGTATAATTTGTGGATTGCAGAGTCTGTGTGAAGCAGGAGCTGAAGTGGCATTCGGGGAACACAGTTTAGAAATGTGACCTTGGTTTCTGAGTGTGGTGAACTTGCCAAGCACTGTATGTTTGGTTGGGCTTTGGAAGTGCTTTATGACAGTAAAATCAAAAGATATTTGGCTGGTGTATATTGGTGTCATAGTTTAATTTGATCAGGTGGTTTATAATCTCTATTGCCAGTAAGAGAAAAATGTAATATTAAGCAGAAAATACATCTTTGTCTGAACACTGGTACATTGTAATATCATAGATAAATTTTGCTTATTGGGGAGTGCAGAAAGCTTCTGATGTTGTCAAGGAAAATAAATTACCAAGCTGGTAATATATACATTTATTTAGAGATTACCACATGCAACAATTTGCCCGCATAGATAACGCTCTCCTTAGCCATGAATATGTGAACAAAACCACAGAACAAGTTCCCTGAGAGCTCCTGCTGGCAGCCTGCAGGGAATGGTGTGGGGAACATCACTTAAACTACGTCTGGCTGATTCTGGAGGCAGCTTTTTGTAATGGTGTGGGCTAGGAAGGGCATAACAGTGTCTTTAGGATTATAGAGGCCATTGGGAACGTTCATTAAATTCTGGGGAAAAGCCTTTTAAAAGTGCAATCCTGCGGCCAGAGAGCTTGGAGCTTTTATCGCTGACTCGCAGTACGTGAGAAGGGGCTGTCTAACAGTTCCTGCCAGTCTGATCAGGCTTTGTCAGGTGCTTCTGTTTCACATGTCAAGCTTGAAGGGTGTCATATCCATACTCCTGAATTGCCTCGGAGTCAGGACAGGTATCTCCCCTGGTGCCATGTCATCCCTCAGCCTGAACACTGAAGATCTGTCCTCATCAAAGCCTGCCTTGACTCCTTCCAAACCAAAGCCTGGTGTCCTGCTCATCTCAGGTCAGCTAATTGCGATGGAAGATGTGTTTGGCTGCCTTAATTTATCATCCTGTTTGGAAAAAGGAGTTCTGAAATGATACCTGTGCTTCACGTTTTCTGTCTGGATGGTGCTTATAAAAATGTGATGTGGTTTCTTTCCAAAGTGCAGTGAGATGTGGTGTTGGAGCCCTGTGCTTGGGCTGCTGCTGGTCCTCAGGAGAACATCTCGACTGAGCAGTTCTGGTGGCAGCCCCGAGTCCAGGTCACATCTGTGGCCCCGCTGGTAAAACTCGAGACACGTTGCCATGCACCAGTTTGAGGTGATTTATGTGGAGTCAGTAGGACTGAGATCAGAGTGGTTTTGTCTGGAGTTGTTTTCCTAAGTGCTGTAATTTCTGATGAGCTCGTGGCAGGCGGTTGTTAAAGGACGCATTTCAGTGATTTAGGGTGGATATTGGAGTGCTTGTGTCTTCTAGAAATTAGCTGGATAATGAAGGGAAGCTTCTTCCCACTTGTGCAGCTGCTTGGCATTTACTGTTCTGTACATGCCTGAGGCCTTAAAGATGCACCTCTGCACAGAAAAGGGTGCAGGACAGGCTGGCAGCCTGTCCTTCATAGTTAAATACTGTCAGATCACTTTTGGGTGATGGGTTTTGTCTTGGCTGAAACAGTATCAGAACTGATGGTTAATTGTGAGAATTTCAGGAGAGTGGAGCTACAAAGAGGACTGGAACACCCCAGAGTATTTTTAATTGTAGGGGGTAGAAATGTATAAAAGTAATTAACTGAGAATCAGTTCCTGGACTAATTGGGTGAGGTGAACAAGTTTGTATTTCCCAAACTTAGAATCACAGAATCCTGGAATGGTGTGGGTTGGAAGGGACCTTAAACTTCATCCAGTTCCACTGCCATGGGCAGGGACACCTTCCACTATCCCAGGGTGCTCCAATTCCAATCCAGCCTGGCCTTGGACACTTCCAGGGATCCAAGAGCAGCCACAGCTGCTCTGGACACCTGTGCCAGGGCCTCACCTCCCTCACAGGGAAGAATTCCTTCCCAATATTTAACCTAAACCTTCCCTTTTTCACTTTTTGGCCATTCCCTGTGTCCTGTCCCTCCATGCCTTGTCCCCAGTCCCTCTCCAGCTCTCCTGGAGCCCCTTCAGGCCCTGGCAGGGGCTCTGAGCTCTCCCTGGAGCCTTCTCCTCTCCAGGTGAGCACCCCCAGCTCTCCAGAGCATCTCCATGGCCTCCTGTGGGCTCTCTCCAGAAGTTTCACATCCTGATGCTGATGTTGAAGGCTGTTTTGTGGGGATTTTGCACTCCTGTGTTCTAGGTAAACTTGTATTTCCTGTCTTCCACTCCCAGAGTGATTGATGGTGTAAACTCTATTTGTTACATTTTCACTTAGGGAAGAAGGAGGACAAGCTTAGAGTTTGAATTAGGCAAACTGTTCCTTAGAAGGTGGAAAATTTTGGAGGACCCAAATGCAAGTTAATACAGTTAGGCAGGAATAATCAACTAGTCTAACATAAAATTGAAAGTAACAACCCTTATAGCAGCTTCCAAGAACAGGATGTGAGGATTATGGTAGTGATGTAGTCAGCAGTGCCATGCTGCTGAGCTAAACCTGGCTGCCTGTGTGCTGGGATGGGCACAGGAGTGCTAAACCTGGCTGCCTGTGTGCTGGGATGGGCACAGGAGTGCTAAACCTGGCTGCCTGTGTGCTGGGATGGGCACAGGAGTGCTAAACCCTGCTGCCTGTGCTGCCTGTGTGCCTGCAGCTTGTTCTCTATCGTCCCAGGGCTCTTGGCAGGAGTTTGGTACCTCTGAAGCCTGGCTGAGAATCTGTGTCCTGTTCTTCCTCAAGGCCTGTAAGCCCTGTTGAGCTGCTCTTAGGTCTTGGTGTGACCTCCCTTGACATCCTCTCCTCTGCTCTGCTCTATTTCCTTGGACACCTTGTTGCTTCCAGGGCAAAAACGATTTTACTCTATGGATGGATTTGAGCTGCTCCAATCTGCACTAGAGACTGGCAGGGCAAACAAAAAGCTGCCATCCCCCTTTTAAAGGTTTTCTGGGTTTTATTTGTAAAGCCAGAGTGAAGCAAAACTCAAACCAGTGTATTTTGTTCTCATAGGGGTCTGGATTTATACTGGAAAAACATAAAACTGACTGTAATTGAGGTGGGGGGCTTCCCTTGGAAAGCCCAGGGACTGTGCAGCTCAGTCTTTAATAAGAACTTCAGGTTTCTGCAGCACTGGAAGAGATTATAGAGAGAAAAAGGTCAAAGATATTCCTGCTGTTCATGGCTCTTGTTTCTGCTCTGCCTTTTGCTGCATGAGAGTTTTCACTCAGGATTTCAGAGGCACAGAGAATTGAGAACACCCACACATAGGTGCCCTTGTACAAACCAGAGTAACACAAACAGCTCCTAGAAATTTTTCAGGTTTTATTGATTTTTTTGTTCTGCGTATTTGGTTTGGGGGGTTTTTTTGGGTTGTCTCTGTTATCCTCAAGAAAGACAATCCCATCCCAAGGATTTGGATCCCAACCTAACAGGTCTGCAATCTGGCACTGTCACTGGGGAAATGTCAATCTTTCTAGAATGTTTTCCTTTATTTCCTCTTTGAATTCTAGAAGGTAAGAGAGTGTTTGAGTGCTATCAGCTGCCAAAGCATCATTTATCTGTTGTTTCTCTCACACCACTCCTACCTTATCTCCTAGTTGCTGTGAATTGTGAATTGCAGAGACAATGGGCTCTGTGCAGGAAGGCTGGAGTCCCTCTGGGGGGGAAGCTGGAGGCTCTTTGGAGACCAGGGACTCTCTGTGTAGTTTGGTGATAGAGAAAATCATATCAATTTGTTAATTAAGGTCATTTTAGGAGGTAAATCCGATTTTTAAAACCCCACAAACAACCAAGCAACGGGAGAAGCTGCAAAGCTTCCAGGACATCCTTTGTCTGCAAGTAAAGGTTGCCTTCAGAGTTTGTGCTTCTTCCTCAAACCCCAGAATTATTCTGTGGCTTAAATTAAACAAATCTCGTTATTAAACGCATGTTTGTCTTTCACATGATCTTAAAATATTTCACCATTTTTTATTGACCATGAGATGAAATGGTTTTGAGATGAGTGCAGGAGTTTGTTAGTGTGATATGAGTGTTATTTCTAAGGTGGGCTTTAAAAACCGAGATGCCTTTTCCCTGAACCCAGTGTTATGCTGGTTGGAAAAATGTTCTTCTCTGGAAAAATTTGTCTTCTGTTTTCTACAGATGATTACATTGAGACAAGTCAAAGTGATATTGACACACAGTCGTTCTGCTTGACCAAATACACCAGAAAGACAGTAATTAAAATTCACTTCTTAATGCAAACTAGATGGTAATTACAGAACTCTTTGGGGAATACTTAAAATGGAAAAGTAATCATGTTTATCCTGGGCTAGAATGGAAGTAAAAAAAACCTGTATGACACTTGGAAGATTTGTTAAGCTCAGAATGGGAGACTTTCTCCTGAGGGCTGGATTGTTCTTGATGGTTCCCAGTCTTGGTTCCACAAACCAAAGGGACAGCACTGCTGGGAGGGCACCCACACCACAGAGGCTGAGAGCAGAGCAGGGAAATACATTTTAGTGATGAAAATGTCTCGCAGTCTGAGGGTCCATGCTGTGAATAATCAGAGCAGAAAACACTGTCCTACCAGCCAAGCTGGTTGGATCTGTTCCGGGGGGATGTGAGCCGTGGTAGTGCTTGTGCTCCTTACAGTATCTTCAGTGAGGGCGTGTTCCACATCAAAGACTGTGGGAAAGTAACCCAAAACTTGTGGGATGTTTTACAGAATCGCTTGTGAGAACCTTCACTCCTTTCTACTTCGTGGTGGAGCCCCTGGACGTGCTGGCGGTGCGCGGGGCGTCGGTGATCATGAACTGCTCCGCTCACTGCGAGACCCCGCCCCGCATCGAGTGGAAGAAGGACGGCACCTTCCTGAACTTGGTGTCCGACGACCGCCGCCAGCTGCTGCCAGATGGATCTTTATTAATTAACAGTGTGGTGCATTCCAAGCATAATAAACCCGATGAAGGATATTACCAGTGCGTGGCCACTGTGGACAGCCTGGGCACCATCGTGAGCAGGACGGCAAAGCTCACCGTGGCAGGTAAGGCTCTGCTTTGTGAGCGTGCCTCAGAACGTGGTGATGGAAAGGAATGCTCTGCCCTTGGGAAAACGGGAAGGTGCTTCCCGAGGAACACGAGCTGTCAGGGAAACTGGCACTGTGGCTCTCATTTTACTGGCTGGGAGCTGGTGTGTGTGCTGGTCCTGTAAGCAGCTTAATGTGGGGTGTTTCTCAGGAAATGCTGCAGATCAGGAAAGCTGTAATGAATGGATTAAGAGAAGTGTCAGGTGTCTGAAATCACAATGGAGATTTACCACAGCTTAGAAGGAGGAAGAAAACAGGATTTTACTTTCTTTATGTATAAATAACCTTAAAATAACTTTCTGTGCTTGTATGTGGAGAATTACCTGCTCTGTCTGAAATGTTTGGGAAGCTCCTAACAGCAGTGTATACAGTCCCTGCAGGACTGGGAGATGGGTAGAGAATGCAGTGCTGGGGAGTTGTATTTTTCTGTTTGAGTATCAGATGTGAATAAGGAAGTTTGAAGAGCAACAACCAACCAAATGCATATAATTTTCCATTAAAAAGCCTGAGTCATAACCTTGCCTTTGGTGTTTTGAGTACCCTTTAGATTTGATAGGGGATAGCTTTGTTTTAGGGAGTAGGAAGCAGTGAGGGAGTGAAGTTTGCAGGTAAAACTGAGGATAATGTCTGGGAAAAGTGATCTATTCTGTCACTTGCTTATTTCTCAGGGCTTGGTACTGTCAGTTTGTGTCTTGTAAACAGTAAAACAGCAAGAGACTTGTAATTACTGAGTAAGGGTGAGACTTCAAAAACCAACCAAAAGAAAAAACCAAGGTAAACTAAGGCACTGTAACTAGAAAAAAAAAGCCTATGAAGTGATTTTGCTTTGTTTCTCTAATGATGTTTGCCAGCCTTTTTCAAACAGTTTTTTTTCCTTCGCTTAATAAATGTCTCGGGGTAATGAATTCTTCCTGACTGGTGCTCCTGCATCTCCCAGAGCTGCCGCTTCCATCGTTTGTATTCGGATGTTGTTCCCATTAACTTCGCTTGTAGCATTGTTGTGAAACATCAGCAGTGTCAGAAACAGAAAAATTGGGGTTTTATACCTTAAAAGAGTGACTTTGAGAATCTCTTAATGAGGAATAGATTTCCGAGCTTCTTGGCAATGAGGACAATAAAGGCAGTTCTCCCACACTTCTCTCAGCAATTACCACCTCCTTGCATCGCTGCTGTCGGGATTAATTCTGCTGCTTTCCACATGAGAGCCTTCAGCCTCCTGCCTCTGCTATCAGCCCGCTCTATATGATCATTAGGTGAGGTTAATGGGGTTAAAAATGAAGGTAAGCCAAAATGTCTGCCGAATTTCCACTTCCATTTTCTCCTCTCTAGGTAGAAGGTACTATTTCAATTGATATTTTCTAAAATGATGGAATCTTTAAGAGCCGTTAAGTACTTGGGAAAAAGAAAAAACCAAAAACCCAAGAGCCTACTTTAAAAAAGCCTACAACAAACAACAGTGCAGTTCTGGTGAGGTTTTTTTCCCAAGCAATCTTAGCTAGAAAACAGAACAAATACCGTCTAGCCTAAGACAATAAGGACTTTCCCCACACGACCAGTTGCCTCTTTGGCACACATTGGCCTGACAGCTGTGTATTAAGCTTATTGATTGATTCCATGCAATAAAAATGGTACTTTTATTGCCCAGAACTAGAGGAAATGCTCGTGACACATGTTGTGCATTGCCTTTTGCCATCCTATGCCTTGGAAACCTGCCCCAGAGCATCCTCTAGCTGCACTGCTGCAGAGGCTTTGGCAGATGTGGGTGTGTGAAAACCTATTTACCACCCCAGTCAAGTGCCAAGAGCTGGGCAAGACCATGCTGAGTTTAATCCTCTTGTAGGGGGAAAGGCGCTTTGGTTGCTGAAGGCTTTGGAATAAGAGGTGGAATATTTAAATTCTGGTTTAGCCTATTGCTTTTCTTGTCCTCGTTTGAATCCCATAGTTATAACAGTGGTTTTTAATATTCCTTCCCACTCTCTTTGTTTTAATTGGCAGCTTTTGGGCTGTGGTGAGCGTGGGCATTGTTAGCATAGTAAGGGCTCCCCTTGGCCACAAAATTCCAGTGGGAGGGAGCTAATTCCCCTCTTAATTGAGCAGTGGTGTGTGAGGTTCCTCTGCTGTGAGTGTGGTGCTGCCATGCACCTGATCTGTAAAACGGAGCACTAAGAAGTGTAGGTTGCATGTTTTAACAGCTTCTTACTTATTTAATAACTCTTGAGAATGACAAGTTGTGGTGAGTCATGGAAGCCAGGGCAAGGAAATCCAGTAATAACATGTTGTGTTCCATCATGTGGATACAGGGTTGGAATTTTCAGTCCTGGAACTGCATGGCCGGTGGATGACACTGAATCTACCTGCAGGAAAGTGGCCAAATTTGGATCAGTTTCTCAAGTTATTTAAAGGAACTTTCTATATATTCTAGTTTGAGGGATCTAAAATGTTTGGGTTTTGGAATCTGAAGCTTTTTTGTTGCCGTAGGGTGACTGGGGTTTGTTTAGTGAAGCACTGTGTGAAAAACTCAACCCAAACCAGACTCTGAGTGCCCGGGCCTGGAGTGCGGGGTCAGGGACTGAAGGAGTTAGAGACAGACAGGCTGGGATTTGCAGCAATTTGTGTGTTTGACCCTGCTCTGAACGTGCTGTGGCAGGGGAGTGGGTCATGGCAGCTTCACTGTGCACTGGGCAGTGTGCAATAATATCCTTTCAAGGACCTTTCCCGTGCAGGGTGATCCATCAGAAGACTTGGCTCTTTGCGTTTTTGGAGGTGTGAGGATCAAGAGGTTCTGTGGCAACAGAGCCTCTTAAAGAAACTGATTTTTGCTGCCTTTAGATTTTTACAAGTCAGAGGATATGATAAAATATTCCATTGTGAAGAACACTTGAATTAGTCTGTAACTTGAAACTGTGTGCTGCTACACCTTGGTAGTAAAGTGTTCGTGTTTGCTCTTCTACCAGGCTTATAGTAGTAAATTCCTGATTTTTAGGAACTGCAAACAACAATAAATGTTAGTTTTCCGTAACGAGCAGCAGTTTGGGGATATGAGTATCTCTTTCCCATTCAGTGTGAGCCTCCACAGTTTGGTTCCTTCAAGCAAATGAAGGTTGAATTTGTCATCACCACTTTTTAAGGGCAGTGGAGGGAGAAAGGTGGTCATACAGTCCATGTAATGTGTAGGATTTTCCCATTGTTGTGATGGATTTGAAGTAGGGAAAGTCAAAGGAACTGCCTAATTTATGTAAAGCCACAACACTTTAATCAGTGCCTTGGTACAGTATGTTTTTTAATTTGCTTTTGAAATGCAAATCTATCTTTGATACTTAAGTGCCAGTTAGATCTCAAGAAGGGTAGAGGGTTTAAAAAAGCTGCTGTAAAACATGGATTAAAAATAGATTTACAAAGTTTTGGAGATTTGTGTCTAATTCATCTTGGAAAAATAAATATGTATGTGTTTTAATAAAAAGTATAATGACAGGAGCTGAAAATATTCCCAGGATGCTCTTTCCCCAGTCACTGGTTACTGTGCCTTGGTTAAAGCTTTTATTAAGAGAAGAGATGCATGAGGATCTAAAAGCTGAGAAGTGTGACAGGGGCACTGAGTTTGATCATGCAGATTTATTTATTTGCTCTGTAAATCCATTTCAAGACTGCTCACTAAATTATTTGTTTCACCTCTTGTCATCTTCTTTCCCCAAGTGAATCCAGCTGTTTTTCTTCCTCTTCTTCCACTTATCCTTGCATTTGATAATTCTTGGCTTTGAGCTTTGTGTCATTTGCTTGGCTGTGATGAGGCAGCTGTGGCACTGCCTTGGTACAAACTTCAGGTGTGTCTGAGTTTCATTAATTCAAAAGCAGTTGCTGGTAACTTCTGACTTGTTATTTCTCACCTGAACTAAACAATCTCCTTGAATTATTATTTCTCATTTATATACTCACAGGAATTTTATTTTCAAGCCTTCATTTTTTAATTACTTTTAGAGAAAGTACAGACAAATCACTTCTGTTAGGAAATGTTCCTGCCATGTAACATCAAACTCTAAAATGGCTCAGAAACCAGGGAGATTTGATGTGAACTTAGTAAAAGTGTGGTATCTCCTTTGGAACCATTGAACACATTGCAGGGGTGGCACACCCCAGGAGGAGAACGTTCCTGGAAAGTGACTCTGGAAATGCCCCGGTGAAGCTTCAGGTGTTGTTTTGTGTTGAGACCTTGGGAGACTTCCTGCTTTTCCATTTACACCCGGGGGTGCTGGAGTGGGCCAAGGCCCATCGTGTCCATGCTTGGAAGGAGGTTTAAGAGTTTCATTCCAGGCATACTTGAGCACTTTGCTCCTGAGCACGGTGTTCTCTGCTCTGCTGACCTGGATAAATCCCCTGTCCCCGCTGTTTCATCCAGCTCATCCATGGCTCCTCCAGACTGCTGTGCCAGGCACAGGGCTTGGGGCAGGGCATTGACAAAATGGGTGCTCTCAGAAATGCACTCCAGGTTCCAAGCAGCTGCTCTGTGTGGGCAGCTGTGGGCACAGATTAATTACACTAATTACAAAAGAGTAGAAGCAATCTCACCCTTAACAAGCCGCAGCTGTGTCCAATAAGGATGAGGGCTATAAAACAGGGGGTTGGGTGCCCCACAGTCAGTTGGAGCCTGCCTGCTGTGCTGCGAGGAGGAAGGGCCGGGTGAGGGGCAGGGAAGGTGAGCTGCTGTACAGGACACAGACAGGGCTGGGTGAGGGGCAGGGAAGGGGAGCTGCTGGGCAGGGCACAGACAGGGCTGGGTGAGGGACAGG
>VXBQ01016356.1:209315-290996 GCA_013400175.1 Phainopepla nitens
AGTTGGAGTCTGCTGGCTGTGCTGTGAGGGGGCAGTTGGCTGTGTGAGGGACAGAGGAGGTGAGCTGCTGTACAGGGAACACATAGGGTCAGGTAGCTGGGTGAGGGACAAAAAGGAATTAGCTGGTTGGGCAGAAGGAAGAAGAAATCAGAAGGTTGTGTGGTGCTGCCGGAGTGGAAGTTTAGTCCTCTGAAGGCTGTGTGGTGCTGCACAAGGGAAAGGGCTGAGTGGTCTGCACGGGGTATGTTTGGCACTCTAAACAATTTTGTGTCTGGCTCGACTGGCAACTAGGACAGCTCTGTGGGTGGGGTCGGTGTCCCCAGGTCGGTGTGATCCTGCCGGTGTCACACGGGCTCTGTGGGGAGGAGTGACCCGTCCTCGGCTGGGTTTCGCCGCTGAGAGCTCCTCCAGGCTTCAGATACGGGGAATGGGCTTTGCTTGGGAAATTGCTCTGACCACATTGCTTTTTCAAGATTTATTTGCATCTTGTGTGTGTCCAGCTTGGGGCTTCCAAACTGATGACTGGGAAAGCTGTCCCTGGAATTGCAGGAGGCCTGGATTGGGCTGTGGTGATTCCTGAGGCTTGGAGGAGTTAGAGTTCAGAGCCAGGAGATGTCAGGGCCTAATCCTGCTTTTGGTGCAGCTCATGACATCAGCTCTAGATCTCCACGCTTTGCCTTTTCTCCATGGGCTAATAAAGAATTTCTCTACGATAAATTGAAAATACTACTTTTTATAATACACCAAGGTGCTTCAAAGGAGGAGGGCAGGCAGAGGTAAGGAATTCTGTATCCATTACAGACTCTGGATGATAGGCAGTGGGTGAAGTCGTGGATAAGAAATGATTATGCAGGCCTGTGGGAGGGAGCAGGACCTGGAGGGATGTGGGCTTGCAGTTCAAGGTAGATGCCTGCAAAGCCCAGCAGCAAAGGTGTGCTGTGTTTCCTTCTGGAGTGTTAGAGTGCTTAGCTATTGAATAACAATCACTTACTTCTGTATAAATAATGGGGAATAGATAAGGGTTTTTTTTTTTTTCCCCTCAAACATTAATTTGAGCTGAAGTTTTATCTTTGCTTTTTGCCATAACTACAAGGAGCTGCATGGAAGTAGCCAGATTGTTTGGTTCTGTTTGCTCATGTCCTCTGAGAAGTTTGCCAAGCTCTAAAGATTACAGCTGAGCAGTGTTTTATTTCTCACTAGACTCTCTGTGCCATTCCAAAGGGTGAGAGAAAAGCTCAGGACAAACTGTCCCAGCTCTGTGGAGATGGGGTTAAGTTAGTAATAACAGCACATTTTTACCCAGGATTGCACATTTCCTTTAACAGCAAGGAGAAAAAAGTAATCTTGATCAGATCTTCCTGAATAAAGAGCATTCTGTATCTGGGAATTGGAAAAAACCTCAGAGCAGAGATACTTCAGAGGAGGGTACTTAAGAGCACTTAGCCAGTAAGTGACATGAGAGATAAATTTTCCTTGCAGAAATATATTTTTCTATGAAAAAAGCATCTGTGTTTTTCATAAATTGGCTTAGATCAAAATGCATTTCTTCATGACAGGTAAATGGCAAAGGTGATTTTAACACAACTGCAGTTTGTACAGGTTCTGTCAGCTGTAACTGAAAGTGTGAGAGTTTAGACACTTAAGACAATAAATGTTCTATGTTATTTGTCATTCTCAATTCTTGCAGTCCACGTTTTTCCAGTTAAAAGAGCAAAGAAAATCTGTGTGACCCTTCGAGAACTGGTCTTCAGTTATTGGACTGGAGGCAAAGGTCCAGTTTAAAACCATTATGAATTTTTAGTCTCAGATTGGTATTTAATACTAGAACCTCTTGCGATGTCCAGGGCAGAGAAGGGCAGGACTTGCCTGCAACTGGATTACCACTGGAATCCTGGGGCAAACCCACCAGCAGGGAATGTGACTGGCTTGTTTTGAAACTCTTTGTTGACATCTAATGATCAAGTCAGAGCCCAAATGAAGAGACTCTTTAATTTGCTTGCTTAAGACTAGTTCCTATTGAAAAACGCAAGTTTTCTTAAGCTTTTGTGTTTGAAGTTTATTTCACCTTATATCAAACCAAATCCAAGAGCTCATTGTGACTAATACTATCCCTGTCCCGAATTCTGTGGGTCAGTGAGCCAGTTAAAGCTTATTTGTGCTTGCTGGAGGGTGACAAATGCTCTGCTGAAGCTGGAGCAGAGGGGGCACACAGACATGTGGGGCACTGGTGCCTGAGCTTCCTGCTTTAGTAATGATGTAACAGCACTGCTCAGAAAAAAACCTCGTGTTTTCTAGACTGAAATTCAAGTTCTGTGCAATGCAAGTCTTGTAAGTGGCAAAGGGAATATCCTTTGTGCATTTAATTCATGGGCAAGGTTACGTTCATGTACTTGAGAATAATATAAACTTACTGTAAATCATAAGAAGTGGGAGCTCTTTGAGGCATATGTTCCATCTTGACCTTTGCCTTTGGAAATACGGCAGGTGACAGAGTTAATCTGTGCAGAAACAGGAGTTCTGTGGAAGGGAGCTGGGGGCCAAATCCCTGAAATCCCATGGGCTCGTGCTCGGCTGCGGGGGTCTGGATGGTGAGACAAGGACAAAGTGACACCATCCTGATGGATCAACACCCCTAACCAAGAAACTTGGCTGAACTTTGTTTAGATTGGATTGTCATTTGTTAATATTTTGACTCAGATCAGATTTTTCTCTCTTTCTGCTCTGCATGTCAGCACCAGCAATCCCTGTGTAATTCTGTTTGACAAGTTTGCACTGAGCTCGCTCGGAATCCCGAGCTGTCAGCAGAGTGATGGTTACATCTGCAGCCTGTGTTCCTCACTCCCTGCCTGCACCAGTGTGGAATCAGCAAGAGATCTCAGCTTTATTCGTGTACAGCGAGGGCTCTGTGTGCTGACATTGTTCAAGGTTCTGACTGACTGAATACTGCTTTTTGAAAACGATAAGAACTTGTACTATTGCCCCAAGTGAAAGGTGACAAAAGCAGCAAGGCTTGGAAGTATCAAGGCACAAGGGTATCTCTGATTAATGTTTTATTTTTCTGTTACAAAAATTCAAGATGAAGTTTAATGATCCTAAAAAGGAAACAAAATGGAGGAAAATTATTTTGAAAAATTAGGTAATGACATTTGCTAGGGTTGATTTCAGTGAGGCTAGTTCTTGGTAACATTCTTAAAAGCATAGGATGTGACTCACCATTCACATAAATACACTGGAAATAAGGATGTTTAAAATTGCTAGAAACTCTCCAAGCCCTATTCGTTTGCACACAGAAACCCCTGTTTTGGGGGAACGTGGGGAAATGTCTCTAGATAATTTATATATTTCTGTAAAGATGTTGATCTTCCTTCTGTAACAGCTTCTGCAGTCAGCCCTGGCTTTAAATGCACGGTCAATCTGCTCATAAAAACAGAGTAAAAATTAGGCAAAGAAAGGATCTATTGTGGAGAGACCTAAAAATCTATTGGTGATACTCTGAGGTTGATGGCCAGCAGCTGCTGGAGGAGTCCGTGGTGTGCTGATGCCACCTGAGCTCTGCTCGTGGTGGGTAATTTGCAATTCTATGGCTTTTAGTGTTTGCCTTTATCCTGCCACGCACCCTTGTCGTCTGCAGACGTGTCTTTGAGCTGCATGTTTGTGTCTGTAAAAGTTCTTTGTGCTTTGTGTTTGTCTGCTCTTCTGTCAGCCTTCAAGCACCCCGGTTTTGGGGCTTTCTTTGCTATTCACGTATCCTGAGGAGTTCGCAGTGAAATTGTTGGTTATTTCCTGTCTCTAAATGCCTGTTGTCAGGTACCAGCTGTCTTTGTCACTGTCTATAGAGTTGCTTGCAAAAGTTTTTCAGATCTTTCCTTTCTTCCAATTTTGTGATAAATTTATCCTGACAGTCCTCTCTGTGCATTAATCTTCTTTGAATAGCTTGTTCACATGAGCTTCCGTAATTGATAGCCTCGCCTGGAACTAAAATTATTTAACCTGTCAAGCTCTTTTCTTTCACCACAACCCTCGGATCTTATTCTTCTTTTGTTATGGCTCTCGATTTTGTTTTAGAAAGAGTAATTGTGAGCCTGTAGGGTTCTTATTTTTAGGCAGTCTATTGATGAAGACCTGAAGTTCCTTAAATGATGAGGCAATCTGTGTGCCTTATCTTTAGGGCGTCTCTTGAAATCCCACAGGGGTTTCATTGGTTTTGCTATTACAATGATCTTCAACAGCAGCAAATAAATTACTCCATGGTTTGCATGCCCTTAATTCATTTTATTTCTGGCATTAGAATGTTGTTTTAGCTGTTTTTTGGTGTCTGCGGAGATCAGATTCATTGTGGCTGCTCTAGCTTTTCCTGCTGCTGCTGGAGCTTACGTATTGTTTGGTGCTTGAAGTGCCAGTCCTGTCTCCAGTTTTCATGGTGCTATTTCACCTCCTCCATCAGCAGATCTACTTTTTTTCCTCTTTGTCTGTGGCATTCCTTGCAACACTTCTTAGCCTGATCGTGTGCTGTGGACTGGCATCTTCACTCTCACTGCTTTTCTTGTAGTTATGATTGTCAGTAGTGACTTCTGTAGTTTTGAAGATCGTCATTCAGTCATGTTGTTGCTCCCATTTCATTCCTGAAATAATTTACTGATCTCTTCTTGATATCACCTAGCTAGATTTTGGATTTGCTTGTTTTGCCAGGTAGAACGGCATATTATACTGATGTGTTTTCCTTGTCTGAACACCCTTTAAAACTTTTGAATGTGTAGTAGATATAAGGGAGAAATTGTGTCCTGTGAGGATGGAGAGGCCCTGGCACAGGTTGCCCACAGAAGCTGTGGCTGCCCCTGGTCCCCTGGAAGTGTCCAAGGCCAGGCTGGACAATATTTTGTGCTGAATTTTGCGATTTCTCACTATGATTTTTTTTTGTATCTTCCCCATATCATCAGAAATTGAGCTTGAAAGGTGCCTTGGGACATCTAGAGTTCAGTTGTTTGTTCAGAACAGCTCTGAGGTGCCACCAGGACACTTGGTGTGTCATTGTATGTGACAGTACCTATGTGTGTGTGTTACTGATGTGTCCAGTGACATTTTCCTCTCTCCCTTCATTCCAGCCAATGAAGACAGTTTTTACTCAGCACATACCATGTGCTCTGTGCTGTCACAGCTATGTTCAACCAAGTCAGGATTCTGGTTACGCACTGACATTTCTCATTTGTGTTCTGTATCCCATATACTTCCCACTTGTATTTAGCCAGCCAGACATTTGCTAGGTCTTTCTCTCCATGTTACAGTCCTTGTAAAAATCCCCTTCCCCGAGGAGCTGTCTGCTGCCCAGATTTTGGGTTGCATTCTCCCCTGTCTGGTTTGCCTAAGGCAGGAGGGTGAATGATGTGCTGCTTGGTGTTTGTGTAGCGAGGACTGGAAGCATCTGGCCTTATCCTAATTCAGGTGGTGCTGGACTTGTGTTCTTCAGGAGTGTTTGTAATTACAAAGTCTGCTCCATGTGCCAGTGAGATCCATGAAATATGTCTCATTAGCAGGAGTGTATTTTAAGCTGTTTCACACCTCTGCCACTCCAACAAATGATGCTGAATAATGTTGGAGAGAAGGAGCTGTGATAATTTAATGAAGTGTCCACAGATGGCTGGACTTATTAATTTTTTAGCAGGGCTGGGGTGAGGAGCTGATGCACTAACAAAGTAGGCGGCATCTTTGTGGTCTGCTGCGCCGCTGAAGGGCAGCAGATGTTGGAGCTGTCCTAACAATAGGGGATCGTGTTCCCATTCTCCAGTCCCTCCTCGTGGTGCTGAAACCTCCACACTTCCCATGAGGCTGTTTGGGGAAGGGAGTCATAGTTATGGATTTGTCACGAGTTCAAATTCGATCAGGCAGACAGGAATGGGGGAAAATTCATGTGACTGAAAATTGTGAGCAGTTTGTGGGATCATTCACAGGCTAGTTGGATGGATTTCAGATTGAGAGTGGAAGCTCTAAAGTGCAATGTCTGGAGCTGGTGCTGCTGGAGTTAGAGTTGGATAAGTTAGGAGAAACTTGAATAAAAGTTAACTCTGGCCAGCAAAAGCTTTTCACAGATGATACCCAGGAGGGAACAGGACAGAAAACCTGCCAGCTGCTCCTGTGCTTTACTTTTTCCATACTGCAGTAGAAACGGGGGAAAAAACGGAAAACATTTGCTGAGCACATCGAGATGTCACAAGAAGGCCTGAAATCAGCTTTGGGAAACTGTTAATTGCACAAACATGTGATCTGTGTGTGTTTAGAGCAGTTTAATGCTTGTACAAAATGTTATCTTATATTCCAGTCAGAGCAGTGGCACCAGAGGATGCCATGTGATGAAAATACTCACAGAGGCTTGTGACCGCTCATGCAGCCCTGGCACAGGCAGGAAAAGGGGATTCCTCCACAGCTTTCTCTTCCCTAGAGATGAGGAGATGGTTCTCCTTTCTCAGTGTCCTTTAGTGGTGTTGATTGGTGAGACGGGTCCCAAAGGCTTGGTAGGACTCTGTGAGGATTAAGTGTGTGTGTGGCAGTGGCATCCACATTCAACAGAGCAGCATTGCTGGCAGGCTGCAGAGCAGAGGCAGGGGTGGCTCTGCAGTTCTTACACTCAGGTGAATGAGTTATTTAGTAATGGTTGATAACGAAGGGTTTTTTCCTTTCAGACTCCTTGGAAATGATTGGCACTGGCTGCAGTCGCAGGGAGGCTGCTGATTGGCATCTGGCTCAGGGCAGTGAATTCCCTGATTCTGCAGACTCCAGCAGATGAAATACTGGCTCCATTGAGGGCAGGAGACTACAGCCAGAATTTTAACCATCTGTGTTTTCCAGGAGCATGGGAATTATTGCTCTTCTAGGCACATCTTTTTCAGAAATGGAGACAATGGGCCACAAATCTCAGTAACGCTGAGACTGGGAATGCTGATTGAATGCACCACATTTGCATTAATAGATTGTTCATTCACATTCCTGCCATTGCTCTGGGCTTGGATGAGGGGAAGGGAGAGACAAAAGGGAAGGAGAAAAGAGGGACAGAGTTGACTTCCCCACCTTCTCTGCCATTTGCATTGTCCTAGCAGAAATGAGGGGCTTGACATGCATCTAATCCCTGTTATATGCACGTGAGCGCACTGTTGCTTATGTGTTCTCCTGCCTGTGTTTAGAGAACATTCCAAATGGAAAACCATCCTTCCTAAATTGAGTTTATTAACCTACTTTCTTGCTAGGTCAGTAGTATTTTCCTTTGATGTCCTAAAATCGATACCTAATGTATGTGCACTGCCAAAGAATGATTAATGTGTGTACAAACATGAAAAAATTGTCTTCAATGTCAGAAGCCCAAAGTGTCATTTATCATGACATTCATTTACCAAAAAGATGGGCTGATGTCTTGAGCTGATTGCCCTGCAACACATGGATGAGGAGTGGGGCTGCCTCCTCAATTAGGTAGGTATCTTCCATCCCTGGAAGTGTCCCAGGCCAGGTTGGACGGGGTTTGGAGCACCCTGGAGTAGTGGGAGGTGTCCCTGCTCATGGCAGGGAGTGGCACTGGATGGGCTTTAAGGTCCCTTCCGACCCAAACCATCCTGGGATTCTACTCAGCATTAGAACCTCTTGCTCTGCCTTCTTGATTGAAGTGTTTGGGAAATACAAACAACTGAGAAAAAAGCATCAACTTTTAAAAAAGTGAACTTTGAAAATGGTTTTAAAAGTGTTTGTAGGTTAACTAGACTGAATTGGCTTATGGTAATGCCTTTAAAAATGATTATAGAAAGTTCAGGAAATGCTGGCTTAGAAGTTGATAATGGATACTTTGAAGAGAGCAGCTCTGCAATGGAAAGGTTCTGGGCTGGGAGATGAAGTGGTATTTTCTAGTGGCTCACTGCTGCAGGTGGTGTGCCAGCACCCTGAGACCTGCTCCTGGAGTTATAAACAGATCTCCAAATTAATAGTAATTAAGGCCTGGATTTGGAGTGCTTTTTATAATGCATCATGATTGTTTTGTGGTTGTTTGTTGGCTAAAGCAAAGGGTCCTCCTCCACAGTGGAGGCTTTTAAGCAGTGCAAATTGCCAATAATTGTAGAATAAGAGAAAATTACTCTTTAGGACAAAATTATAGGCTAGGTTAAAATGTATATTTTAAAGTGACACAGGACTATGACGAAATACAGGTTTTAGTGGCATTTAAGATGACTTGGAAAATGAACTGTAATTTCATTTCTACAGAGTAATGAAACCATCTTGAATAAAGCTTATTTAACCTCCGTGGAGCACCTGCACACAACAGAAGGTACAAGGTCTGTCACGTGCAGGAAATGAACAGTACTTGTAAGGGATTAAAATGAAAGCATGTTTGAGCTGTATGTGAGAAATTGCAGGGCTTCAGTCCTCCAGGAATGTTCTCACTTTTTCTTGAAGTAGTCAGTATGTGGCTGTCCCAGTGGGAGCTGCTGGGAGCAAAGAGATGGCAACAGGTGAGGTGAAAACAGAAGTCACGGGGTCACCTGGCTAAAGGAGGAGACCCAGGATTCCCTCCCAGGCTGGGGAAAGAACTGGGCTCTTAATACATGAGAATATTGAGAGAGATAAGAATCAGAGGTAATTATGACCATTTAATGGGTTCTGTCAAGAAGGAGATTTTCAGAAAGGACAGATGCCTCAGAGACTGGAGTTCAGAGGCTCAGGGTTAACAGCCTCATCAGCTGTAAGGACAACCTATTTACCCACTGAATGAGTGAGTGTGGCAAAGGAGGAGACCTTGTTACCCTTGCTGTGGCCTCCATGGTCTCACAGGAAGAATTAATTCATGCTCCAGACTGACTGATGATGGAACTTCTGAGCACAGTGTGCAAAGTCAGGCAGGTACAGAAATACCTTGGGGTTGTGCTGGGACAGAGAGATGGGCCATTCAGGAGAGGAAAAGGTTGCCTGGGTTCTAGGATTGATTGTGCAGAACCACTGAGATGGTTTCATGTTTTGGGAAGATCTTTTCAATAGACAGAGAAGCAGTTTTGTAATATTTCTGTGGATGTTTGTGATCTTAAATTACTCTAGGCACTGGGGTTTGTCTTTCTGCCAGGAGTGCTTGGTGGGAGGGCAGGAGGCTTTGGGGGACATCTGGAGTGAGGGAGGTTCTGACTGGGTTTACAGAGGGACTTCTGCTCTATGAGCTAGACCAGATTGCCCAAGAGTTGGGCAGTCTCCACCCTTGGGGAACTTTTGTGGTGTGACTGGATAAATCCCTAAGTAACCAGCTCTGACCTTGTAGCTGATTCTGCTCTGGCTGGGTTCCTTCCTTCCAAAATTATCCTACCATTCTGCATCTTTAAAGGTGGATAGGGTGTTAGGGGAATGAGGGAGAGAAGCTAAAGATCCTAGCTTCATTAAGCAGAAGGAAAGTTGAAAGAAAGAAGTTGGATTTTTTTGTTCCTGTGAATACCTCGGAGGGACTGAGGGATAAATATCAAAGATGCAAAATAATACCAAAACAAGGTCAAGATCAAAGGACTGCAAGTTGGTTGAAAGTGCACTGGGAAGGGAAACTAGGAACAGAAAGTTTCTCAGAAGAATGAAGTTCTGGAAGGAGTCCCCAGGTGGGACTCTGAGAGGGACGAAAATATGTAACAGTTGGAGATGAACTGTACAGGGTTATGGAAGGAACTTGGCAGAATAGAAGTGATTTATATGTTGGGAATCTCCTCTGTTAGAGTTCAGTCTGGCTGTCCTGCAGGATCGGTCCTTCTACTGGTACATTCCCAGTGCATTTGTGATAGGTGTTAAGTGAGACTTGTGAAACAGGGGGTTGAACTGTGACAGATTTGATCATTTCCCTGTGCAGAATACTTAGAATGGGGTGACTGTGGCTGGCTGCCTATCCAGCTGTGCCCTTGCTCTGCAGCAGGGAGAGGAAATAAGATTAAGGTTCCTGAGTCAAGATGGGATCACTCCCAGTTACTGTAATGGCAGAACAACCTTGACTTGCGGAAAATTAATTTAATTTCTTGACAGCTAAAGTAATTTGAGTGGTAAGAAAACAAAACCAAACTAAAGCACTCTCCCTGCCTGCTCCTCATTATCCAGGTTCGACTCCCTGCCTTCATTCCCAATTCTTCAGCCTCATGCTCTACCCTGGTCTCCCCACAGTGACATCCAAAGCTGCTCTTCCTCCTCTCCCTCCTCCTCCTCTGACCTGCCCACCCCAGGACTGTGCCTCACACTTTCATCGCTGCTGTCCCATGGTTTTCCCTGGCTTGGATGTGTTTCATGGATGTGCCCCCAACTTCACTGGCTGCCTCAGCTGTGGCTCCATGGAACCAGCTCCAGCTGTGTCCCCAGCCTCTTCCCACAACTCCCTCAAGGGTTTGGCCTCCCCTGCCCACCTGTGAAACCATTAAGTGGGCTCTGGGTGTTTCTGGAGAACATTTTTATGGAAAAGGTGACACGGGTTGTGCAGCACTGCTGGGTCAGCTCTGTGGTGTGCCCTGGAGAAACTCCAATCTCGGCCACACTGAAAATGTTCATATGCAAATATTTATCTCAATAATATTTACCTCAATATTTACCTTGTGGCACTGTACAGAGGCTTTTGTAGCTGGAGGTGGTGAGTGCAGGTGTTGTGTAGGCTGCCTCATCCCTGGAAGTGTCCCAGGCTGGACAGGGCTTGGAGGACCCTGGGATATAGTGGAAGGTGTCCCTGCCCATGGCAGAGGGTGGGACTGGATGAACTTTAAGGTCCCTTCCAACCCAAACCATTCCAGGATTCTGTGATTATTTGGTTCGTTTGCCTTTACACCATCCATGTTAAGCATTGTCCTGTCAGCCGGTAAGGTTTTTAAAGAGTTGGAGAGCAGCTTAACTTCTCAAAAACCACATCCTCGAGTCGTGACTTGAACTTCCAAGCTTTGGTGTCGCGCTCAGACGATCTCCAATTAGTTGTTCTTTTGTTTTTCTTGCAGGTCTGCCCAGGTTCACGAGCCAGCCGGAGCCCACGTCGGTGCCCCGCGGCGGCAGCGCCGTGCTGGGCTGCGAGGTGACGGCGGAGCTGGCGCCGCTGCTGCGCTGGGAGCGCGACCGGCAGGCGCTGGGCGCGGAGCCGCGCACGCTGCAGCTGCCCGGCGGGGCGCTGCTGCTCACCAACGCCTCGGACGCCGACGCGGGGCTCTACCGCTGCGCCCTGGACAGCGGCGGCGTCCCCAAGTACAGCGACGAGGCCGAGCTCAGAGTCCTGCCAGGTACCCGCCGCTGCCTCTACACCCGGCTCATCGGGGGATCCAGGCCTGAGCTCTTCAGCGGTGGGGACTGGGAGGAGTCCCCGGGTGGGAAGAAAAATGTAACAGTTGGAGATGAACTGTACAGGGTTATGGAAGGAACTTGACAGCAGTGATTTATATGTTTGGAATCTCTTCTGTTAGGATTCAGTCTGGCTGTCCTGCAGGATTGGTCCTTCTACTGGTACATTCCCAGTGCATTTGTGATAAGTATTCTGTCCTGTTGTGGACATGTCCGAATAATATATGGACCTAGAGGCATATCCAAAGGACAAGCTGCCTTCTCGTATTTATTGGTTCAGCTTTTAGGCATTTTGGGGAAAATTTTTTTTAAAGGCCACCAGTAATACACTTCTATTGGGATGTGATACAAAGGGGGAACCGACTGTTTCTTGGAGTATAAAGGTTTGGGGACTTCTGCATTTTTTTCAGTTGAATCCCATGTTTCAAAGCCTGTGGAAGCTTCACAAAGAAATTGGAGCTTAGTCAGTCTGTCGCTCTTGGGATGCTTAAACTGAGGTGGTTTAAATTCTTCCCATATTCAGGAAGTTCTGACCATCTAAACACTGAGACCTTTGGGGAAGTCTCCAACTCAGGGTCTTTGTCTGCAGGCCCTGAGCTCTTCACAGTGGTTGGAAACAGGCTGGAGACACTCACAGGCTGCCTTCCCATATTTCATGGTTCAGTTTCTAAGGCATTCTTTGGGGAAAGACTTCTTTAAAAAACAAACAAACCAATATACTTCCATTGTGACATGATATAAAGAGGGAATTGACTGTTTCTGTGAGTATAAATTTTGGGGATCCTTAAGTTTCTTGGGTTGAATCCCATGTTTCAAACCCTGTGGAAGCTTCGCAAAGAAACTGGTGCTTAGTCATTTGCTCTTGGGATGCTGAGGCTGAGGTGCTTTTAGTTGTCCCAATATTCTAGAAATCCTGCTTGTCTAAGCAGTGGGACCTTTTGGGAAGTCTCCAACCCCCAGAGGGGATGACATTTTATTTTGGAAGGTTCAACTTTGGCTGTTGTGCTGAAATGTGCAGATATTTTTGTTAGAACAGAAGTGCAGTGCTGATGTAAACTATTGGCACATTCAGTGTGTTCTGTTCCCTGTGACACCACCAGCTGTTCTAATACACAGGTTTGAAAAGTGACCAAAACTAGGACAGGAGTGTGGGTTGTGCTTTCCCAAACTAGGGAAACACAGGCCGTGTTTCACATGAGGTTCCTTAATTGTTCCCAGAGCTGTCTCTTCTGCATTAGTCTCCATGTTGGAATTCTCATTCAGTTGTTACTCTTGGAGAGCTGCTGGGGGAAGTTGCTGAGTTTCCATCTCAGGGTTAGGCTGGACAATGTCATGGTTGGCCTGACCTGGTGTGGGCAGCAGGTGGACTTGAGGCAGGTGGGGGCACCTTTAGGGGTCCCTTTCAAGGAATAGTTCTGTTTCTTGTGGCTATGGCCCTTCTCTACTTAAAATACGAAATTATTCTGTAAAATACCCCAATTTTTACAGTTATAGGTCTCTTTTGAAATTGGGGTGTTGGAAATGAATCATGCTTAAAGTAGGGACTGTTTCATTCAGTTCTTTAGCTTTTCCAAAGCCTTGTCTCTTCTTCACCTAAGGATACAGGATTATAAGAAAAACATTTTTGGAAAAGATGTAGTAGTTTGGGTTGCCTTCATGTTTCTGCAGCCCTTCAGATGGTGAGGATGTTGCTGATTTTTTTTGAAACTGAAGATTTCTTGAAAACTTCTGTGTTATCCTGATCTTTTGAATTCTTTTTGGCTCCAGCTGTAGTTTCCTTGCATTTTTAATGCTTTGCTGAAAGTGATGAAATAGAGCTATGTTAGGGAATTCAAATGATGCTGTTTCATGAATCCAAACTATCGATAGTGAAGTTTGGTAAAATCCCTCCCAGCAGGCTTTTTTTTTAGAAAGTGGGATTAAGCTGTTGAAGGGAAAGCTCCCTTAGTCTTGAGCGGCCCCGTAATTGATTGTTTGGCCTGAGAAGTATTTGAAAGAAGGATTTGAATTAATCTGTTCTTTATTCAGTTTATTCCCCTTTTAAATGGTTATCTGATGTGTGGCTGACAGTGAACCCACCACTGCTTCCCAGGCTTTGAAACACACCCCACACACTTCTGCATCCCAGGCATTTGCATCCACAGACAATGTTCTGCTGCTTAAATGTTCTGCTTTGTCTGATACCAGGCTGCCACTGAGCAGGAAGATGCATTTCGTAGCTCTGCCACTTCAGAGCGGGTGCTTTCAAACACAGGACTGCGAGGGGAAAATGTCACTTAATTTTGGGATCCAGTTTCCATTTACCTGTGAGCTGAACTCCCTTCTGGGAGCTTGGAGCAGTCAGAGTTGTGTCCCCAGGGGATCATCCTGGCTCCCCTCCATGTAAGGAGGGCTGCCTGGAGATGTTGTATCCCTGCTTTGCAGCCTGGCTGGCTCCAGGTGCTGCTCCAGGTCCCTGTCACTTCGTTATTCCCCAGGCACAGCAGGGCAGGCAGAGCAGTTCCTGCCAGGAATGTGGGCAGAGCCACAGGGATGGATGGGGCTGGCTGATCCAGCACTGCTCAGAGCTTGGCTGCCTGTGCCAACTCCCACGTGGGATTTCCACCTGTTCTGCTTCCCCCAAATGTCCTGGCACCTCCTCATGTTGTGCCTTGGAGCTCGTGGGTGCTCTGAGCTCGGTGCTGTGAACACTCAGTATTATTTTTAGTGTTTTGAGCTGAAGAACACCAAAACAACAACTTCCTGAAATCCCTGTGAGTATCACCTCAAGCCCAAGTGAGACAGCAGCCAAATATGTGTGTGATGAGACACAGAACGGGCTTCATTCAGGGAGCAGGAGTAGAGGAGGTACAGAATACTCTCTCCCCGTTTTAGGTGGCCAGAAATAGTTTGAGGCCTTGTCCAGTTGTGGAGCTTTGCTGCCATAACACCTCCGAAGACCCCTCAGAGTGCTGGCAGTGCAGGAATTAGTCAGGGTGAGCAGGGGTTACACAGCCCAAACTGCAGCTGCTCTGTGGAGCTCATTTCCTCTGGGTACAGTGCAGGGCACACACAGAGGGCACACACTGGAGTGACACATTTATAAACCAGCACTTGGCTTGTGCTTCTTCATAAGGGTGGGAAGAGAAAGGAACAAACCCCTCTCCAGCTCAATCCAATGCAAAACTACTTCAGAGGATTCCCTCTTTTCATTAGGATGGAAAGCTGTGGTGTGGGGCATTTTTGTTTTGTGTTACTTCAGCATGCATGTTCCTTGGTTATTGTATTTTACTTGGGGTCAGTCACTGCTGCCATAATTTAATTTTCCAGCATGTAAAAGCACTTCCTGAGGCAGCTCCCTGATGATGCCCAAGGCTTGCTGGACAAACTCAAACCTGTTCCTTTCTTTCCTAAATCTCTGGTACCTGGTGGAAGTTCCAGTTTCAGGGCTGTATTTTTGAGCTGGAATACTTTCTCAGGGAGTTGGGAGAGTAAGAAACCCAGAAGTGGGGAATCACTTTGCATGTCTGGAGGAAATGGTAACAAGGCTAGGAGAGGCTCTGACAGAGGCTGTGGGTCAGGTGAGGATGGAATCCTCCTGAGGGGCAGGAAAGGAGTTAGAGGTTTCATACGTGATTTTCTTTGGCTGGTTGGGTTTTGGTTCAGGGGGCTTTTGGTGGTTTTCAGCATGCCCGTGTTGTGATTTCGCATGTGGTGGCAGCTGTGTCGTGTGCTGTTTGCAGATGCCGAGGAGCCGCAGCGGCTGGCGCTGCTGAAGCCGCCCTCGTCGCTGTCGCGGCTGCCGGGGCAGAGCGCGCTGTTCCCCTGCCTGGCTGCCGGCTTCCCGCCCCCCCTCGTCAGGTGGACACGGAACGAGGAGGAGCTTCCCCATGATGGGTGAGTAATGGCTGGCAGCCCTGCCCCTGTCTAACGGCAGGAATCCAGCTGGAGTCAGGGTTTGGGATTAGTGCACACCTTCCTTTGGGCTTGGAACCTGGAGAGCAGAGGCTGATCCCGAGTGCTGGAGGGCTTCAGTGTTAGGGTGAGGGAGGTGGTTCAGGAGGCTTTGGAACAGTCTCAGGGTATTTTTTTGAAGCCAAGAAGTCTTGTCTGAAGCAGGGAGGTTATTAAGAATAGGTTGCTTTTAGACTGGCACTGGAGTAAAAGCAGCAATTGAGGGAATAAGGGCTCTGCAGGAAAAGGAGGATGACCTGGGATATTCTGAGTGCGAAGCCTTGAACTCATTCTATCTTTAGTGGAAATGTCCACTCTGTGTCAGAATGTCCCACAGGAATTGAAGAATAAGTGTTTAAAGCAAAATGACACATTTTCTCATTAAAATAGAGTATTAAACTCAGAGGCATGGTGGCAAAAAATCAGCTTTCAGAGATGTATGGAGTGAAAACTTAAATGTTGTCATTGCTGGCGTATTCGGAATAATGTGGTAGAAAATCTATATAAAAAAGCAGAACAAATCTTATCAAGCTCATTTTTGTCCATGTAATAAACATGCTTCCTAGAACCAGGATTGTAAACAGATATTTGAATGTTTTCCATGTCCCTCAAAGTCAGCAGTGAGATTAATGGGGAGCCAAGTTAATCAGGGAACAAGGAGAGGTAAATTGTGGTGTGGCTGACACTGAAATCAGCCAGAACAATGCTCAAGTCTCTGCAGCACTAGGGATATAATATATCTCTTTTTTGGCAACTCTTAAATTAAAAGAATCCAGGGGCTGTTAATTTGAACTGTCTTTGATGGGAGGCTGCTGGGGGAAATGACAAACAGCCCCTGAGAGATGCTGTTGTGTCAGTGTGAAGGCACATGATTTAAATTCAGAGGTTTTTATAAATATAAGAACTTACTTCTCTGTGAAAGCTGGTACAGACTCATTAGAGTGGCACAATGAGATGGGCTGCAATGGCAGAATAAATGTGCCTGGTAAGATCTGAATTTGTTTTTCTTGCATGTGAAGTGATGTCACGTCACATCTTTAGGAAGTTTTGCTGCCCTATCCTTCTCTAGGTTGTGGCACATTCAGGGCACAGGGAGGTTAAAGCTGTCCTTTTATTTTCTTGATTTTTGAGACATAAAGCCCAGATTTTCCCACCACTGAATACAGTGCTGTTAATTCTCTCTGGAATTCGCTTCCCTCATTCCATGAGGTTACCATGATAACTTCCTAGGGCTTCACAGCTATTTTCTTTTTCTCATAATTCAGAGTGAGAAATTGTTCTGGAGGGTTGGAGCATAACATTAGTAAATATACTTGATCTTCAAATCCACACAATTTGAACCAAGTCTAACCTGATTTTTCATAATATTTAGCATTAGTTTTTAGTGGTTTGGCCCTTTGTTACAGGAACAAGTTCCAGTTGACTTCTTTTCTTCTTGTTAACACTTAGCTCTTCTTTTCTTAAAGTGAAATGTGTGCTTATTGTAGGTTTGAGTTATAAGGTAGGTAAAGGTAGAAATTGGATCTTTTTCCCCTCTGTGGGGTAAACTTTTTTCATTGTTCCTTCAAGTGATCAAACTGAGCCAAAGCTCCCAAGTCTGCTGCTTTGGCTGAACAGGGCAGAGATTCAAAGAGCAGAGAACAGAAACCTCTTAAACTCCATTTACCCTCCAGCTATTGTGTTATTGGTGTGAATAGAATAACTGGAAAATCTCCAGAAATTAAGAATCTTTGTTGGAGAAAAGCCTGCAGTTACTGTTGCTAAAGAGCTACCTTAGCTTGTTATGCATGGTCTGTTAATGTAATTACAAATTAAATCACATTTAATTTGTATTAAAATCCCCTTTTGATATAAAAGTAAGACTTTTTTAGTGTGGCTTTTCTTTATCCCCAGAAAAAAACTGATTCTTTTCATCTGGGCAGGTTTTAATGTCCCTTCTGCCTGGGAAAAGCTCTGAAATCCCAAGTTTGTTTATGCACACCCCCACCCCACACATTAACATACATATATGTAGGTATAGCCATATAGAATTTCTCTGTATGTGTTTGGGCTTAGGAAACAAAACTCAGCAAGGGCAGGTTATCCCTAATTTTGACCCTGTGTTGAAGGGTTTTACACAAAACCTTATTTTTACTTTTGTCGTAACTGTGGTAATTAATACAAAATAGAATGTTTGCCTTTCAAGTTGTATTCCTAAGGAGAATATGGATAGAAGCCTGTATTTATAGCAAAATAGATTAATTTTAAGGAGAGGGAGTGGTGGGGTTTTGGTATTAAATATTTGTTATAAGATCTGGAGAAAAGGGAAGGCGATTAAATTTGATGGATTATTTGTTGAAGACTGCAATAAGATTTATGTTAATGGATAAATATGAGTAAACTTGAGTGATGGCAGCCTTGGCAGTTGTTCAGACAGCCTGTAATGCAATATATTGTGAAATTAGTTGGTGTGATAAAATATTTTCCAAATTAATTAGAGTGTGAGAGAAGGAAGCTTTGGGCGTTGGGTGAGAAGTGGAAGTTAACTCACTGCTCCAAGTTTCCATTGGAACAAGGCTCTTAGAACTCCAAGGATTCCTTCTGAACTCACTAACTTGGTGATTTTCAAAGAAATCTGGTGGAGAGATGCTGACTTCTTGCTTCTCCATAAAGAATGCCACCAAAGACTAAAGCTTTCCCTTGAATTGGTTCACTGATTCAGCTTGTAGTCTTCATATTTTATAATTTTCCCAAGCCCCCACTGCCTGTAAAGAAAGGAAAAGACTAAACCCTGCTCTAGGGTGAGATATAGCTCCCAAATGCAAAGGAAGGCTCCAGCCTGGTGTGTGATCTGTGGGGGAAGGTGGGCACCTGGTTGGTCTTCACCATTTCACATGGACAGACGCCATCCATGGGCTCAGCACTGGGAATATCCTCCTGCTTTTCCAGCTGGACTGGCTCCATGGACTCAGAGTCAGCAGTGTCTCTGCCAGGAATGTGGAGAATGCTGAGGGAAATGGAAGGAAGCAGGGAAGGCACTGAAGTACGAAGTTATTGGAATAAATCTTAGTCCCTTTATGGAAAACTTCCTAAAGTAAAATCTCCCGTAGTGTCAACATTGCTTGGTGCAAAAGGTTAGAATGGAGATGTTATATTCAGGATGAGTAGCTCTTCAGATTTGAGCCAACTTGGAACCTTTCTTACCTAGTGAGTATCTTTTATTTCAGTCTCTGGTCTAGCTGAGGAACCTGCTGTGTGTAGGTCTGTTCTGCAGCAAGTGCAGGAGTTGCTTCTTGCTTTTGACAATTCCTAACTTGAAAAGGGGAGTTCCAGGTGGCTGTCCAGGTGGGTTTGTCCCCAGAGCTTGGGACACAGGCACAGAGACATGTCTGGAAGATGATCTGCTCTGAAAACTTTGCAGTTTGGATCAGTATGTGCTCCAACAGCACATATTGTTTATCTTCATTTATATTGGGACATTTCTGGGGAGGAAGGAACAAATGCAGGTGGCACAGGTTCTGAAAAAAACTGCAGTAGATGAGATGGTTCCTCTGAAACCAAACCATTGAAGAGTCTTAAACAAGAACATTTTAATGCCTGTAAAGTCCCCTTGTGCTGTTCATTTTAGCAAAATTTCATGTAATTGAAAAACTCCTGCAGAAACCTGGTTGTACAGGTAATACTTTCCTAGAGTGAGGGGATGGCAGCTGAGGGCGCTTGTGCTGTGTTCACTTCTGCTCTGCTGGCTGTGCTCACATGGAGTCTGTGATTGTATGATCACACCCACATCCCTAATGCAGGGTTTTCCTTAGTGCTTCCCACAAATGTGTGATCTTCCCATTATTACATGTTTCTGTTTGCAGGCTTCTGAGTGATTGGTAGCAAGTGAATTACACTTGCCCAGCTCAGGAAAGGTTAAGCATAGCAGAGTAATTACGGAGATTTTTCTGGTAGTAGATCCCACAAAATAATCTAATTTACTGTCTAATTTTATCTGCTGTACTTACTGAGACAGCAAATAGATTATAAGATGTTTGGGGAATAGTAATTTAAAAGAGGGGAAAAAAAGCCCAAACCTCAGGGTATAACTGACAGTTTGACTACAGTAAATTAATAAAGGCTCACTATATTCTGTGATAATGAAACACAAAGAGCCTGTGAGGGAGGCATCCAGAGTAGCTCAGTAATTGTATGTTATGGGGGTGCAAGTGAGGGCTGTATGGAATGCATACAAAAGGCTGGAATTTGATTTTCCTCTTCCCTGGCATCTGAGTGATCAATCTTTGTTGTTTTTAATGACACTTCAAATTATGTTATCACTTTTATATTAAGCTGATTCTTTGTCTCCAGTGTCTGAAATCCGATTGCTTCGCTCTTTTGTGAAAATGCTTCATTGTCCTTACAAAATTAAGATGTTTTGCTTTATTACAAGAGCAACTTTCCTTTAAGGCCAGGATTTTTCCACAGCTGATTCATACAGAGGGAATCACCAAGGAGTCTGGCAGATTAATTGTTTTCTTCCATTAAACATCCACTGAATCACCTATTGGGAAATTGAACTCAACTCTGGGTTTTCTGGAGGAAAATAATCAAAGGGAATATAAACATGGCACACATTGAGATGGCTGAACAGGAGAATTCCCATAAATATTCCAATGCTACAAGTAGTTTGTGAGATCCCCTAGGACAAACTGAAGTGACAAGGAGGAATGGGTTTTAATAGTTTTAGTAACATCTTAACTGCTCTCATAACTTTCCCAGAGGCTGGCAGTGGGAAGGGAGCATCCTAAGGCACGTGTTGCTTTTAGAGGGTAACAGAGGATATCCTGGAAAAGGCATTAATGTCCTCAAAATGCCACGGACATGCTGATGGCCTTTGATCATTCTGAAGGAGCAGTTCTTGGGGCACAGCTCCTTCCCTGCTCCGTGTGCCGCTGTCCCTGGCAGATCCAGCTCCCTGCTTTCATCCCAGCCCGCAGCACATTCCCTGCCGCGGGAACAAAAAGTCCAAGCAGCTCTTTTACATAATAAAAGGAGGTAGAGAATTTCATGGATGCATGTGTCAAGGTCCTGGCCTGTCTTACACTGGTGTTTTTCTTCAGGCCTGGTTTTAGAGCGTGGCTGATTTGTCATTCCCACACAAGCCTGGGACATTTTTCCCAGCATTTGGGAAGCTCTTAATATGATTTTTCAAACTCATGTCTTCACTCAAATTCCCTGCACTTCTTCCAAGCCAGCCTTTTTGTAGTCCTGGTGTTTCTCATGGGAACAGTATGGCTTTCCTTAGAGAGCACCTGGATAGGGACATATTCGTTGGATGCTTGTAACACTTAATGCCAGGTATGGTTTTGTTTGCTCTGCTTTTAAATGTATTAACCAGAAATTTGATCAGCAGTTAGAGCAGGATTTTAAATCAATATTTATCTGATAAATAAAAGTGAGATGAGGCAAAAGTCTGTGTCCCAACAATTTACCTGTCCAGGCAGGTCAGGACTGGTCCTACTGAGGTAATTCTAGGAAAGTTTCGAATGGAGAAAGCACTGAGGTTAATTTTTGTCCGTTGGCCATTCCAAATAGAGACCAAAAAAGGCAATTGTTGTAATGTTCATATATTGGCAGAATTCAGGCTCTTCCTGCCCACAAGCCACAGCTTGAGATGCCAGGCAGGAAGCCACCAGCTTCCCTTCCCTTTCCCCCAGACTCTTCCTTTTCCAGCTGCAAATCAGAACAGCTCTGGGTCAGTGTCCAGGCACAACTTGTTGTCCTGGCTTGAGGTTCTTGGCATCTTATTGGAAAGTTTATTTGGTATTTTACTGGAAACTTAGAGTGTTGAAGGAACTTGGAAAAGTCATGTACAAATTTGTATCAGGTGAAGGGCAGTGATGGCTGCAGGGGGAGCAGGATGTGGCTGGAGGCTGAGGGTGCTGCACTGAGCATGACATGCATTTAGCAGCAAAAGCAGATAGATTGTGAGGGTTGGGTTAGAAACCCTTCCCTGCTGCCCTTTGCAAGTCAGAGGGGGAAGTTCTGTACAGAACTTTGTCACCTGATGAATCTGTAATTTGAATTTCTTTTAACCTGTATCTTATTCTGAAGTATTTAATCTCTCAGAGACGGCTTACTTTTGCACAGAAATTAAATTCCTGTACATTTTATGATGTGCATTGCTGTCCATGTGTTGTAAAGGCACAGTCTCTCCTGTTGTACTTCCCTCAGCTTTCCTAGCAGTCAGTCATTCCAGCTGGATCTGCAAAATGCCTTTTTTTTTAAATTATGTGATTACAATACCTCATTTTTCTTCAGTTCTGGCTGCTCTTGACTAAATACCTTGGATCGCATTTAATTAAGAACAAGTGAAGCTGCAAGTGCAAAAAGATGAGCTGCTCTTGTGGAATTGATAGGGTTGAACTTAATTTTCAGTGTGGGATGTGATGGTGTAATTATAGCTCCTGTGTCCCACACTGAGGTAGTGTCCATGGAATGACCCTGAGTGTGCAGGTCTGGGCACTCCAGCTGCAGGCTGGGGGTGTCCTGCAGGTCTGAACCCTGTCCTGTGTGTGCAGGTCCAGCCAGGGGTACCTCTGGGATGGTTCTGAGGCTGTGTCCATGGAATGACCTGTCCCTGTGTGTGCAGGGCTATCTCTGGGCTGTGTCCATGGAATGCCCTGTCCCTGTGTGTGCAGGGCTATCTCTGGGCTGTGTCCATGGAATGCCCTGTCCCTGTGTGTGCAGGGGTATCTCTGGGCTGTGTCCATGGAATGCCCTGTCCCTGTGTGTGCAGGGGATGGTTCTGAGGCTGTGTCCATGGAATGCCCTGTCCCTGTGTGTGCAGGGGATGGTTCTGAGGCTGTGTCCATGGAATGACCTGTCCCTGTGTGTGCAGGTCTGGCCGGTTCCAGCTCCTGCCCGGAGGGATCCTGGAGGTCCGGGACGTGTCCGAGGCCGACGCCGGGACCTTCGCCTGCATCGTTGAGAGTGGCAACGACACCCTGGAGGCCCAGGCAGAGCTGACAGTGCAAGGTGGGTCAGAGATTTTAACTTTCACAGAGAATACTTCTCCACATGACTAAATACCAAGTTCATTCTGTGATTGGTTCTGTGCCCTGTTAAAAACCCAGCCCCCTCCAGTACTGTTATAAATATTGTTACTCTATTTATTATCCCAACTGCTTCTAATTTCCTAAATAGCCAAATGAGCAATGTGCTTGTATAATACAACCTGAGGATGCTTAAAAGCTGCTCTGTCTGCTGCTATAGTATTAAATGTGCTTGATGTCATATACTTGAAGGAGGGTCAAGGCTGCAGTGTGGCTGATCCCATCTGAAAGCCAGCCTGTGGTACTGCAGCCTGGTTGCCTTTGGAAAGGACATCTCTAATGCATTTTTCATAATCCTTAAATACATTGTTGTTTTCAGTGAGCTTGTGAGAAGATAAAAGCAGAGATATTTGGTAATATGCTGGTTTATTGTGTGTTTTGCTTACTCTTGCAAGCTATTTTTACTAGGAAAAGCACTGAAATATTGATAATGTAGTTTTAAAAGCATCTTACTATACATAAAAAAGTAAATAAAGCAGACTGAGTAAGCAAAGAAAATAGACTTGGTAAGGATTGGGGAAAAATTCAGGTAAAAGTTTGTCTTCCTTGCCTTTCTTACATTTCATGAAGCAATCGGTCTTTTTTATTGATTGGACCCTAGTAGGGGTTTCCAGTTCTTTCTCTGGAATTTCATGGCATATGCCGGGTCTTTATAAGAGCTTAACTGACTTGGTTTACTGTGGACTGAGGTGCTACCAAGTTGATCTAAAAAGTAATTCTGAGGGGAGAAATGTATTCACTGAACATCCATGAATGAAGGATTTTCTGTAGACAAAAGGAAGGGATTTCTGACCAAAAGGAAGCTCTCAGACTCAGTCTGATCATGCAGAAAACCCCATTTTTCTTACCTTGTATCTTGGCCAAAAGAATAAAGATTTGGTGCTCTGGCTTTGGAAATACCTCCAAGCTTGAGGCTTTAGAACGCTTTATGGTGGCTTCAAACAGCTCACTGTGTGCTGTGTTTAATTCAGTTCCAGCCTCTCTATTTTACAGAATTGGTTTGGTGTTTTGTGGGCAGTGACAGCAATTAATAACGTGAATGATATGATGCAATTAAGCAGGTTGTGGATAAAGTTGAGAAGAAGCTTAGTGCAGGACATCCAGCCAGGTCACCTGGGGATGAAAGTGAATGGGAGGCAACTCTTTTGCTCCTTATCTGAACCATTGTAAAGGATTTCTTCATTTGGTTTGAAGATTTAAAATGTCTTCTGCCAGACCTTCCATGCTGATTTTTTGTGGCATTGGAAAGAAAATCCTTTATGCTCAAATATTAAAATATATTAAAGATTTTTATGGAGTGCATTTTGGATAGTGACATTTCTGATTTTACTTCTTAGTTCTGATCTTAATTCTACTTTCCTTGAGAGGTCCCTGTAGGGAGTAATTGTATTTCTGCATTACTGTAGTTTGGTGCAGGGTTGAATAGCTTGAATAACTGTTACCTGATCCTTGGATCATTTTCTTTTAGACTAAGGAAATTGTCATCTTTCCCCACCTAATAACAGCATGATTTTGCTTAATTTAAGTTCTTTCTGCCATTCTTGGAAATGAGTCTGGCAGCATTTCAGGCAAGAAATCCATTTTTTGGGTACTAAGTCCATTCTGTATTTTTCTGCAGCTGTCCTTGAAGCCCTTGTTTTTTCTAAGAGGTTTCACTCTGTACTGGGGGTTGTGCTCAGGCAGCCAGTCTTTTTCCTTCTGATAACATTTCCCCATGGCAGTTTGGACTGGAATTGTGTGCCAGGTGGGGTGATGCCATTGCTTGGCAGTGTTAGGGCAGTGAAACTGGAGAGGTGTTCCTGTGGCTGCCTCTTGACTGAGATGTCCTGGCAGTGCCAGATATGGGCTGACTGAAATTTGCAGGCAGAAACAACCTGCTTTACCCACTTGTAAATTTGACTTGTGCTTGGACTCAGAGGAATGCTCTTAAAGGTCACTTTGCTCCATGAGCAGCTTTTCTGTGTCCTCTGACAGGGATACAAAGCAAATGAGTGTCTCTGGTGGGGTGCTGGCCACTGCAATACTCCTTCCCTGGCAGTGGGGATGAAATTCCTGACCATCTCTGTAGGGAGGGTGCCCTCAGCTCTGTCACACTGAGGCTGTGCTCAACTGGCAGGAAAATACTGAGTTTTACTGTGGGCTTGTACAAGGGAGGTGGATGGCAAAGCTTATTCCAGCTTGTATGGGACTGTGCAGTCACCAATAGTGGGAGTTCCTGGGTGTTTTCTGTTACTTTTGGCACTATTTTCAGTTGGGATAAGTGGTACCTTCAGTGCAGTTAGTCAGATCCTGTTGGTGACACTGAAGGATATCACCATTTTCACATACCTGGAAATAGTTGAACCCCTGTGTCAAAAATAAAAGGTGCCAGAGGAGCCTTCTATTGCCCTAATATTTGGTTTAAAAAATGATTTGGATTTGTTTCCCTACATACATCACAGAAAGATTGAATCAGGAAAATGACCTTTAACTTGACTAGAAAGGTACTAAATAATCCAGAAGAATTTTACACAAATTTCTGGCCTCAGTCTCTTTATCTACTGTGTATCTCTGTCTATTGTGTATCTGGGAGACAGAGTCAAGAAACTTCCTTAACTTTGGAAGGAAATTCTGGCTGCCCTTGGATCCCTGGCAGTGTTCCAGGCCAGGCTGGACAGGGTTTGGAGCAGCCTGGGCTGGTGGAAGGTGTCTGTGCCCACGGCAGGGGGTGGATGTGATGAGCTCTCAGGTCCCTCCTAACCCCCAAACCATTCAGTGATTCTCTGTGTCTACCAGCTGGAGATTTCATGGACCCACTGGTCACACCCTGCACCTTTGCTTGGTGCATCTGAAGTGGTTTCATGTGGAGGAGAGGAGGGAATGTCCCAGGGAAAGCCTGTGGCTGAGAGAGTCCCAGCCCCTAAAGCTGGGCATTGCTGACTCCTGTCCACAACTGAGGTAGGGCCAAACACTGAGTGGATAAAATGTGTGGGCACCTTTGTGTGGGAAATAGGAAAGGTAGAAAACTCTCAGAACCTGTGTGAAAGCAGATCTCAGAACAGAAGAATGCCAGAATACAGATATGCAAGGACAGAAAACAAGAAGACTGTGTTTTTGAGCTGTGTAGAGATAGGCTTTAGAAAATACAGTAAGCAAGATAATAGAAAAATGTAAGTTTAATAATGAAGCTTTATCCATTGCTTTTAAGCTACAACAAGCAAGCATTGTTAGAAGCAAAAAGTACATGTAGCTCTAATGATTGACTTAAGCAAACACTTGTATGATTTTAACATTATCCTGTTGGCTAGAAAGTTTTTAAAAGGCATTGTAACCAAGAGAATTTTGGCTGCTGTTGTTATGTCATGAGCTTCACCATCTTTAGTGTCTCACCTTGTACTGAGGCTGATGATGAACTAAAAGCTCAAGGAGTGCCTGCTGGCATTCCCATCCCATTATTGATAAATAAAGATCCAACACTTTTGTACCCAGAGCATCACAGAATATGGAAAAGGGATCTCCTCAGTTTTCCTTGGGTGCTAAAGCTGGTGGCACCACAGCCCAGGCCAAGCAAGAGCAGGACACTTCCCATGGTGGAGGCAAGAGTTTGGTGCCTGAAAAGTCACCTCTCACTTGGCTGCAGTGACAGTGCTCTCCCCTTGCTGTGGATGCTGCTACTGAGTTATTTACAACACCTGTAATGAATTGAGAGCACTGGAAAAATTTGTTTTGCTCTCCCCAGCCATGAAAGAATCTGTAGCATTTCCCTCAGATAAGAGTGGGAAGTGATGACAGCAGAGTTGGAGAAACAGGTAGTTACTGTATTTCATGTGCTCAGCCTGGAAGAGCCAGAGTGGCAGTTAAATACTGGGAAGGTCATAAGTTCAGCCTTCATCTGGGCAATATCTCAAATTTATGGCTGTGCCCAGCACCCTGGGGCTTTGTGCAGAGGCTGGGACTGAGTGAGGTCACCACAGGGGCTTCCTGTGGCCTGCCTTGGTGCTGGGGTGGGGACCAGCAGCTTGGGGGGACTTTCTCTCCCTGTTGAAGTATTTACTGCAGTTAATAATGAACCAGAAAATCATAAACCAAAAAAATTCCATGTTCACTCTCCTATAAAATTGACATGGCAGGTCTGAAGCCTCTAAAATAAATAAATCCTTGTGTTTGTGGGAGATGAGCGAGAGTTGCTCTTGGCTGTTGTTTGTTAATGCCTTTCAGAGAGTTTTTGGAATAGCAAAAAATCAGCTTCTGAGTTGTCTAGGACAGCATTCAGTGTCTGATAGTGTATCTTAAATATTATGCATTAAGTGTCTCACTGTGTTAATGTAACTATATTCAAAAATAAAACAAGAGAAGCTTCTTTTGGGGTATCTGTAATGATAAATCAGAGAATGCATGTGGCAGTTTGCTGATCACGGCCTCGTTTGTGCTGCCAGAGCAAATTGTATGGAAAAAACCAAATGTGGAAGTGTTTTGGTGGAATTGTCCACTTTGTGCTTTAGAAGGAAGTGCTGGAAATATTTTCAGTAGAGCTGACAAGGCTTACAGCAATGGCAAAGCCTTATTCCAGCAGAAAATAGGTATTTTGGAGTGTTGGTCCAGCCATGTCAGGGAACAGTGATTTCTGTGTTTGAGGGGGTTGGCAGGCTTGCCTCACCTTGATTTCCCTTTGTTCTTGCTGGGATGGAGTCTCTAGTACTTTGATTACTCATGGCAGGTAATCATTTTAAATTTTTAATTGAAGATTTTGGCTTAAAAACTAGTTGTGATATACATCTAATAACATATGACTTGTTATTAAAATAAAACGAGAATGTGCCAGGATGTGTGAGGCAGGTCAGGACACTCTTTAAAACAAAACCAGGACAGCTGCAGAAGGAAGAGCCTGAATGTGAAGAACCCTGAGCTTGTTTTCCAGGGCTCTCTGGGGCAGCTGCTCTGATAAAAGCTGATGCCATCCTGCCCCAGAAATTGTAGCTGTTTGCAAAGCACATTAAATCCTGAACTAGCAGAGTAATATGTCTGGGTAACTCTTATTTTTGCATTAAGCTTTCATTATTATTGGAAACAATTCCAGGGAAGAAATTTGAACCATCACTGAAAATTGCTCAGACCTTTCTCATACCTTCTAGATGATCTTCATTGATTTCCCTCTCTAATTAAGCTCAGTGCTGTATTTGATAATGGGCTGCCCCTCAGTTAGAGATTCAGGAGATGCTGCATCTGAACCTGAACCTGTCAAAGGCTCCTGTGGGGGACAAACTATTGTCCTTTTTGGGGGTCTTGGAGTGTGCTGCTTGGGGAAGCTCTTGGAAGTGAAAACAAAATCGTGGCTTCATAGCAGTTATTTCTTGCCCAGAAAATGTAATGAATAATTAGTGAACTTTAATTCTGTAGTGGTGCAAACAAGGGCAGGGAATCTGGTGTGGGGAAGGTGGATCAGCTGAACTCCCTGGAATTTGGGTCTATACCACTGCACTTCCCTGTTTGTCAGAAAAGGCTTTCTGAAAGTTGCTCCACACTGTTGGTCCTTAGTGTAGTTTAATATGAATGGAGTTCACAGTTTATTTGTGAATTCAACTACCTGAGAATTTTTGCCTCTCACATTTGTATTCAAGGCAAGTGTTGCTGGTGGAAAAGTTATAAACAGATATTCAGGTACATGGGAGAGGAAGGAGAATGGAGCATTATTTTAAGGATACATCACTTGCTAAGATTGTACCTGGACACCAGAAAAGCCCATCTTCAGGAGAGGTCTGATTTTTAATACTAAAGGTAAACTCCCCCAAACTGTTCTTTGTGCCATGCAAAAGTCCCACTCTTGTGTTAAAGGCTGTGATCTGATTTCTATTCCACAGGGCTTGGGCTCAGCAGAACCTCTGCTTTTCCTGCTCATTGTCTAAATCTTGTTCTGTAGCTGGGCTATTGTAAGTTGGCAGGTTTTTTGGTCTGTCTTGGTGTTTTTCTGAGACCAGCAGGAGCAGTTGTGCAGCCCTTGACACGTGGAAGAGAGCTTGCCACTGTTCTCAGTGGGGACACTAACATTTGTTTTCTTTAGCTGTATTTCCAAAAGTCACCAGTGAGCTTTGCTGGAATGTAAAGGAGGGTTCTCTGGTAGCAGTGCAGGTGTTTAACATTCTGTGGTGGTGTCAGAGAGCAGTGAGATGTGCTGCAGGGGGAGCTCAGGGGAGCCCTGCCAGGCCGTGATCTCTGCCTTGCTGCCACCTTCCAGGCGGGTGACACCCGGCAGCTCGGGGCTGGGAGGGTTTCTGACCCTTCCTGGGCTCAGGGCTGAGCAGGAGCAGCTGCTGTGTCCCTTGTGCTGTGCTGGGGTCACTGGGGTCCCTGTGGCCAGGAGAAGGCCAGGATGATCCTGGGATGATCCTGGTGGTGAGGACAGGGATGCTGTGTCTGTGAGGACTGTCCCCAGGACCATGGGGTGTGCCAGCCCCAGATAATCCTGCTGCAAGAGAGGCTTTTCCTCTTACAAAGTCTCTTTTCCAAAGACCTGACAACCTTTAATCATGAGGTTCTTGTACATGAAACATCTGGAATTCCCTGGCCAGTCTGATTGTATCTGGAAAAGTTGTCTTTGTGTTACAGAGGTGCTGCAGGGCTTTCACATGGGTTTTTGTGGTGCTGAAAAAACAGTTCCAAAACAGCCTCCAAATGGGCAGGGGTTAATGAGGACAGGGCTGAGATCCTTTGGGATGGATATCCATAATGGAATGGTGTGTGGCTTTAGGAGGGCAGATCCAGAACCGCACATGCCAGGAAGATGAGATACATGTGGAATTTAAAAAAAAAACCACCTCTTTGTGAGATATATATATATTTATAAAAAACCATTAGGAAAGACAAAACCAAGTGATCAGTAACCCTCAGAATTCACACAAATGGTTTTCTTTGTAAATGTTCTTGAGGAATCCTTAGGGATAATGAAAACGTTACTAAATTAAGCAGCAGTGTCTTAAATATCTGCAGAGTCGAAACTGATATTGAACTGAGGGAATTGTAAAGGCTGGTTTCTCTTTCGGCCAGAGTTTCTAATAAATGAGGATCATATTAACAGGGGCTTGAACCAGCTGCTGCTTTAGGGACAGAAATGCTTTTCCCCCAAAATGACTTTTAAAATAGTAAGCTGAGGCTGTGCCTTTGGCCTAGGCAGGCAGTTAGAGAAAATGCAAGGTTTTGCCCAAGGTTCTTATTTAGGGGTGGGATTTTTTTTTTTGGTCCCCAAAGTAAAAATGTGCTTTTTAGTTTGGAACAGGCTTTGCCCAGCACAGGATTTACTCTTTTTGCAGTGTGTTTTTCATACAATGCTGTAGGAAAGGTAAGCCCAGCTTGGGCCCAAGTGCTCTTGGATGCTTTTAAGGATTCAAGGATACAGCAGATGTATGTACTAGAGATAAGCTATAGGGGTTTTAATACTGCTTTTATTCCCCATCAAAAGGAGATGACAGAATTTCAATTGCAAGCTAAAAGCTGAAAGGTTCAGTAGTAATTTTAAAGTTGCACATGCCAGAGTCTTCCAAGAAATGTGAATGTGTGAACTAAGCAGCTCATTAAAATGCCTTTTGCCTCTAAGTGAGACTCTTTTTATAGGAGTTGTGCCCTAAATGGCGAGTACTTTTCTCTGTGCATCAGGGTCATCCTTCCATTTTAATTGGTTGAATCAAGCTCCAAGGTTAGTTTTTGAAATTATGGGATTTAATTTTTTTTTCTATTTCAGCAGAAACTTTTGCACTGTTTTCACACCACCAAATTTCGTGATGAAAACTGAGGGTGATGTTAAAGTGGAAATGCTGAGGAACACCACACATCAATCAGTCTTGAGAGAGAGCCCATACCATAAAGTGAACATAGACTTTCTTTCAAGTTAAATTTTTATGATGGTTAAGCTGACTCTCATCCAGCAGATAATTGATTTCTCTAATGGGAGCCAGATTATTGCCATTACTGGATGTCTCATTATCCAAACCGTAGTCCTTGGCAGGGAAGTTTCTCCCAAAGTTGTAGAGATGAAACAATCCAGTAATTTGTGGGAAGGAGGAGGGCTCTTATCTGTGGTGGCTGATTCCCTACAGTCTTGCAGTTAATTAGTTTGTCTTCGTGAGGAGAATAATTTCAAGGAAAACCACGGTGGAGTTTGGGTTCCTGGACTAAACAAGGTTTGGTTATAATACCAGTGGAAGTTAAACACTTCCAGTGTTTTGGAGGAGATGGGAAGCCTTGCTGGCAGGAGTGAGCTGCCTAATAAAGGTGTTTTGTGCTCCTCGAGGTGCTCTCTCCAGAAGGCTGCTGGGGGCAGACCTGGAGGGAGATGGGAGCAGGATCTGAGATACTCACAGAAGGAAAGCAGGCTGGTTCACAGTTAATGAAGGGAAGAACGTTATTTTTATATTGAATATTTTTCTAACCTGTCCTGAATTCTGGCAGCTCTGCTGGTCTTGTTTGTTTTCAAGTGCTTACTCAAAGGTTGCATCTATGATCTCTCTTTTTCACATCCTTAGGAGCTTACATGTAGTCTCAGTATAACATGAAACAGAGCACTTTGCAGGTGGGGATATAAATTGCTGTGCTATGGTACCTCAAAGCACCCTGTGCTGTGGAAATGCCACTCCCCGGGTTGTGTGTCTCTCACATCAGATGGTTTTAGCTTGGTAAAGCACTTGGTTCTGTGAATACAGTTTGAATAAAAGGGGATTTGTGCTCATCCTGAGGTACAACGCTTGGAAGACCCCCTGGAACCTCCCCATCACTGATGGGTTAATGCACAGAATGTAGGACTGCTCAGGATTTCTCTTTGTATTGCCTGCAGTGAGTGTAGTCATGCAAGGTGCAAAACCTTCCCAAAAAGTGCTGCTTGTCTGTCAAGAGCTGGATCAGCAAGCACAAGGGGCAGTTCCCTTAGGCAAGACAAAAAAATTGTATTTTTCCCATAGCAATGTGTCAGAGTGGAATGGGACTTGGAGGAGATGCAACAGTTTTTGCAGCCTTTGGAAATAATTTTGCTTCATGTTCTGTAGCTCAATGAGCTCTGTAGTGTTTTGGAGCTCCAACCTCAAGTTATTGCTCTTGGTTTATCCTGATGGAATAAGGTTCATGAAAGCCCCTGGGGACCACAGGGCAGTCAGTGCCACCTCAGTGCCCAGCAGGGTCATGGAGCAGATCCTGCTGGGCACTGCAGGAAGGCACAGAGGGAAATGAGGGGAGTGAGGGAAGAGCAGTGGGATCATCTGCCTGGGCTTGTGAGAGCATCACACCCTGTCCTAGGTGATCCCAGTCTCTGGAGAGTGATGGATTTGGTGGCTGTGCCACTGGGGGAGTGAGGAATTGGGCCAGCAGCTTCCCTCTGAGGGTGAGGGAGCAGCTGTGGCTGTCCTGTCCCAGGCTAGGCTGGATGGGCTCTGAGGGGTTGGAACTGGCCCCTTGCCCACCACCCCATGGCTCTGGGACAGGGATGGAGCTGCTGTTGGCCAGGAAGCTCAGGGAGGCTTTGGGCACAGGGTAGAACCAAAGAGGCTGAAGTAGAACTTCAAATATGTCACTTTTCTGCACTGAAAGTCTCTTTTGAGGTGAGTTTATAGCAGCTCACAGCTCTAAGAGCTGAGTCAGGGCTGCAGAACAAACATTTCACTAAATTCTAATGACTTACTGTGAGCTGTGTGCCACGCTTTGGGCAGAATCTTTAAAATATAATTTTGCCTTTCCTTTCCCCTTTGGGCAAATAATTTTTTCTTCAGCTTTCCCAGTACATGTATAATTAATAACTTGGTTTACTGACAATGTCAACACTAACATAGCTCTGATTTATAGTGTTTATCTTTTGCCTGTTTCCTGTAGCACATCCTAAGATGTCACATAGAGAAGAAACTGTATTTTAGGAAGGTGCTTCCAGTGGGAAGATAGTAGAAAAACAAGAGTTTGTGACCACCATCCTGTTATATTCTCTTGGCTGCAGAAGAAACCATAAGGCTCAAACCGTTGTGCTTTAAATAATTAAGCTGAAACTTTGCTTTGCTATCTGGGAATTTGCATGGAGTGGGAAAGGAAAAGAAGCACTGGAGGCTTTGTGGGGCTGGGGAGGAGGTTCAGCTGCCTAAGCTCAGATTTCTGGGGCTGGAGCAGCTGTGGGCTCTGTCCTTGGCACTGGCTGTGCTTTGCTCCCAGTCTGACACTCAGTCTGCACGGTGCATGCTTCTTGCTCTGCTAATTTGCTTAAACGATCATTAGTGTGATTAACCATTAGAGGAGTGATTTCAGAGCTGCTGATCTCCCTGCTGCTGCTTTGGGTTGCAGCTGGAATGGTCCAGGCAGACGTGGGAGGATTGCGAGCAGGAGAAGCGAGGGTTTCCACATGAACCAGCCAACTCCTGCAAAATTCCCCTGGGTGGGAGCAAGTGCTGGGGCACAGGGAAAAAAGCTTTTATGGAGCCTCCAAAGGGTTTCCATGGACTGCTGGTGCTGTTAGCAGAGCTCTGCATCATCACATCAACCACAGTAATGTTCAGTCAGGACTTTGAGTACTTGGGTGAAGGATTGTGGGTTCAAATGTTAAGCTGGTTCTCTTGGAAAACTGGAACTTGGCTTCTTTAGTTTGACATGATTGTTGATGGTTGTTTTCCAAGGAGAAGAGAAAATTGTTTGAAGTGCAGGAAAATGTTAGGGATGAAAGGGAATATTTGAATTCTGGATGTAGCACTTGGGGCCTTGGTTTAGTGATGGATCTGGTAGTGCTGGGTTAATGGTGGGACTCGATCTTGGAAGTGCTTTCCAACAGAAAAGATTCTTTGGTTTGCCTGGAACAGCTCAGATGGGTAAAACATAATTTGGAAAAGCATCTTTCCCTTGTAGGGATCCATTGTTGTACCACTTTGCCCAAAATACTGTCCTAGGATAGTATTTTAGAATTACTGACCAGTGCTTTTATAGGGAAGCTCCCTTGCCTCTGTTAAAGTGGTCACTGTTTAATTTACTAATGTGAAATCTGAGTACTGGAGACTCTTAGAACTTCCTAATCTATTAACTGTTACTAATTTGTAGTTTAAATGTGTGAGTGCTCTGCAGTCTGTTTCTCTTTGAGAGAAAAACTCTTTTCTAGAATATCACAAACTTTAAATATTAAAAAATTCCTTGGGTTTGAGGTGTGCACCTGATCCATACTATCTGTCTCAATTTCTTTGTGTTAAGGAACCCAAATTACTGGATTTTATTTAAGAAAAAAGAGCATTACTGGAGTCTGTGCTTTTCTGAATTCCTGTTGTGAATTTCTGCTGCTATCACTGGCCTCATGTGTTGGTCCAGGTTTCCACATAACAGATTGTAAAGGCAAATTTGTACCTGTGCAGTGTGGGAACAAACAGCCCCAGATTCCATCTTCAGTAATTCTGCAAAGCTGAAAGATTAATTAGAAGATTTTTATGCACAGTTAATGGCACAATTTACAAAGATTGCTCCAAGTTTATTTTATATCTTTCTGTACCTCAGCGGTTAGAATCCATTTGAAGATAAAAAAATCATAAAAGGGAAATGAGAATCTCTTTTAGATAGACAAAACAATTCCTTTCTAGCTGGGGACCAAGGACAAATTTTAGGCCCAAGAGTGAAACAACAGTGAAGGAGAGGGAACAAGGAGGATGGAGTTTCATAACCTGAAGCTGGAATTGGACAATTAACTCCAATCTTCTGATGGACCCAAACCTATAAAAGTGTGAGGCCTCGTGCCCGGGGATCCATTTTGTGCCCATTTGTGGGTTTGACTTGGGTGCAGCCCCAAGGGGTTCCTGCACTGCCCAAGCTGGATCCTTTCAATAAACACCTTTTATCCTTTTATTCTACCCAGTCTCTGTTTCCAGGCATCAGTTCAGCAGCCCAAGAGCTGCTGTTGGATGGTGGCACCCAGGCAGGGTGTGGCAGCTCAGGGACAGGGAGTGCTGCAGGATCCCCTGTTCTGGCTGTGTCCAGAGGCAGATGGCTGAGGGGATTTAAGTAAAGGACAAGAACAGTTGTTATTTCCCCTGAGTGATGTCTTGTTCTCCAGGCAGATTGAGGTTCCTCAGTGGTTTCTCCATTATTTATCAATCCCCCATAGATTTCTTTTCTGTTATTCCATTTTCCATTCCCACTCCCCCGTGTAAATATCTTATGTCCCCCTCGTCCCACGGCTCTTAGAAGAACAGCACCTTTTTTCTTTATTTTGTGCCGATCTGTTTAATTGATTTGGTTTTTCTTTTCCCAGCTTTTATGGGAAAGGCTGAGCCAGTCCACCCTTATTCCTCCACTACTCCAGGCATGTTTATCTAGGCCTTCATTGAGTCCTTTGAGTTGTTTCTTTTCAGGCTGCAGAGTCTTGTTTGCTTGTTCCTTACATGGAAGCTATTATTGAAGTGAGTTGTAATTAAGGTTATTTTTGGGATTTGTAAATTAGAAGGGACTTTGATGTGGAGATGGGCCTGCATTCACTGAACTGGAAGGGAATTGGAATTGATGTGTAAAGCCAGCCTGCAGAATTTGTGTCATTACAAGACAAAAACATGGAAAAGCAGTAACTCTCTATATTTTCTTTTGAACTTGATCAGGAAACGCTATTTTTTCTAGTGCCAGGATGTGCCTGGATCTGGCAGCAGCTATTGGTGAACATGAGAGGGGCTTAGCTGATCCCATAAATTATTTTTACTGTTCCCAGCCCTAGTTTGTCTTTTCCCCAAATGATCTGAGACAATCTGTGTTCAGTGAACAAACAGCTTAATATTTGAAATGATCTTAAAATGTGTGTCCTTCCTGGCCTTTGGAGCTCCTCAGTCTGCAGCACACCAGTGAAACCCCCACTGTGAGGGCTGCACTGGGAAATATTCAAAGATATGCCATGTCAAGGCTTGCTGTCTTTTAATTTGTCACGTCCTCTTTCCCCTTCTTACGGGATGGAGTTAGGAAATTCTTATATATGTGTTCTCCTGCTGTTTCTCCCCAGGATCTCACTGCCTTGTGCACTGCACAAACTTCACAGTGCTACTTTATTGAGAAAATATTCAATATTTGATATTTTTCCTTATTCAGGGGATAGAACCATGATTTATTTATAATGCTCGGTTCAAATTCATATTTATTCCTGTTTTGGTATTCAGCTCCATGGCACCTGAATCATTCATAACCACTAATGAATGTATTTTTGCTCTCTGCTGAAATGAAGTGGCATTGAATCCATTTAAAAAATTGACTGGGACACAGAAAAATTAGGAGGAAATGTATCCAGCTGTTTTAGTGCCCAGTGTGAGACACTTCAGCATTGATTTTTCAGCATATGCATCCCATAATCTGTCCCTTCAGAGCCGTGACTGCCCTGGAGAAGGGGCTGAGGGCCACAGTCACCACTCAAATACCGAATTTGTTCCATAAATGTCCACCCAATCCCACCAGAGGGGAGGGCCAGGGAAGGCACCCGGGATCCCAGGGCACTGTCACATCCAGGACCATCCATTCCCTCTTCATGGTGCCTTTGCAGGCCTGCAGTCCCTCCCTGCTTTCCAGGCATCTCCCTGGCATCTTGGACAAAGTCAACAGCTTTATTGTTATTATTTTTTGATCTTCACATATGAAAATTATTTCAACAATTGTAAACTTAGGATTTGAGTTTTTGAAAGACTCAAGGAAGAAAATAACAGTGGAAAATGTGCCATATTCCCAATTTGTCCAGGTATAAAGCACTCTTTACCAAGGTGCTTGGATGTCATTCCAGGTGGAGGGAGGACTTGGCCCTATATCTACCACATACATCCATATATATCCAGAATAAACATCCCTGAATCCTGAAGTAACACTTCATTGTTCCCAGTGATTGCAGCAGTGCTGCACACCCTTCCACTGAATAGTCCCAGGGTGGATGGAGGATTCCTGTTGGGGTTTTGTTTGGAGGGGGCAGGAGGGATATAAACAGACACAAGAGGCTGTGGGAGCTGGAATTGAGGGTTTTGCCTGGAAATAGCTGGAAATGGGAAAAAAGGCCCCAAAGGCTCTGGGTCTTGTCGTGCTCAGGGCTGTCTGAGGCCTCTTCTCCAGCTCAGCTTTGTGTGCAAAACGAGGGCTCTGGAATTCAATAAAAATTTCATTGCCTTTGGCGCCGCTGTAAGAAGTTTAAATTTTGATGAGCGTTCTTGTTATTCAGATGTTTCCATGGTACTTGGAGTAGATTCAGGGTCAAACAGGCGAGATTTCTCCTAGAAGGGCTGGGGAAGGAGAGCTTAGTAAAACAGAGAAATAATGAATGTAACAGTTTTACATTATTGATGCCTAGATTAAGGATTTTACTTCTAAAAATCACCCGAGAAGTTGCTTGGAAGGCTCACTTCGAATGATAATCAGTAATACCCTCTGACAAGCAGTGAGTGAGCTCTGCTTTAGTTTAATACAGTTGATGAGCTTTTCCATGTCATCTGGTTATCTCATTTCCATCTAGAAATCTCTTTTGTCATCTGTTCTTTGTCCGAGTTCCTCCTTAATTGGGAAATTCACCCCGAGAACAGCAGGTTAATCCCAGCCCATGCCTCCGCAGGTTTTCGGAGATGTCCTCCCACAAAGGGTGGGCTCAGTCTGAACAAGAAGGAAATAAATCTTGGGTGTCTTTGGTCGTGGAGGGGTTTGACTGGGAGCACTGGAGGGGAGTTGACAAGTGCAGAAGGTATTGAGGCCAAAACTCTCCTGTAGAAGGAAGCAGGCATCTGTGCATTTGTACATCTTCAGTCCACAGGTGGTTGGAGTTTGCACTGGTGTGTTCCCCTGTTGAGGGTAAAGCATCACAGTTTAGGTTAGTGCAGGACAGATGCTCACCAGTGGGGCCAGATACTCTTGAGACAGACTCACAGAACAGCTGGGATTGGAAGGGACCTCTGGAGAGCATGCAGTCCATTTGGGATCGCCCAGGTGGGGTTTGGGATGTCTCCAGACATCCACGCCTTCCTGAGCAGCTGTCCCAGGGTTCTGCCACCCTCATGGAAAGCAGATCTTCCTTGGACAAAGGAAGTGTTTGCCCTGAGCTCAGAGTGGGTGGGGATTCCATCACACATGCTGTGTGGGAGCAGCACTCCCCTGGTGTCTGTCATCCTGAGACACCCAGGAATTCCTTCTGCTGTTCTACACCTGCTCCTGCACCTCTGTGGGGCCTGGGTGTGCTTGTCCCCCAGGAACAGCCCTTCCACGCAGTGCAGGCAGAGGGGGTGTTTGTGTGAGGTCTCCAGCCCCAGCTGCCCTCACTCCTCTGTTCTGGTGGAGTTCAGCACTGTCGTGTCACTGAGGGTCCATCCCTGCCCAGGCCTCATCAGTCTCTGCCCATGCACCAGCACTGCCAACCCCACACCACAGGTAATGGCCTTGAAGTCATGGAAAACGTGGAGAATCCTGGCTCAGACACAAAATTTATCAGGAGATTAAGGCTGTAAACTGATGGCCATTCCAAGGTGGTGACATCCATCACCACCATTAGCACTTAGTTTTGTAGAGGGGGATCTGTGTAATAGAAGTTAACTAAAAATAGAATAGTTTGAGGAAGGTTACTAAAAACACAAAGCAAAGGTACAGCCAAAGAGGTTAAACAAATACTGGGCACATGGCATTTGTACTTACAGTGAGTGCCCAACACCAGTGAAAAGTTACCCTGGAAAGAGAAAAACCCACCTCCAAACCTCCCCAGAGATCTCCTGAGGACAAGGGAAAGGAATTATTATTCTCCTGTTTATATGCAAGTAAATTAATACAAAACTTTCAGTCATTTACTAATAACATACAAATCTTGTGATAGTTTTTTCCAAGCCTGTCAGAGCTGGGACATCTGCCAGGGACAGCACAGGGTCAGCACATGATGGAGTGTGAGGAGAAAGGGGTGAGAAGATGGCCTGAAGCAGAAAAGTGAATTCCTGCTGTCTGTGTTCTCTGCAAAATTGGAGACTTCTGTCTTAAATTGTATTTTATCCTTTCAAATAGAGGGAGCTGGAGGGAGGCCATACCTGAACTTGCAGTGTTAGTAAAATGTATTTTAGAGCAAACCCCTGAAGTGAACAGTGAGGAATCATCAGGACCAGATGGTCTTCACTCTACATTTCTCGAGGAGCTGAAGTGTGAAATCCTGAGTTCCCAAGAGTGCTGTGTAACCTAGCACCTAAATCAGCAGACTGGAAAAAATCAGACTAAGGAGATTTGGTCAGTGTGACATGAGAGTTTTAGAAGCCTTTTGAGGGAGATCTGGGAAACGGTGGGTGAGTTCATCTGATGTCTGGACCTGTTAAAATGACAAAAATTAAAATAAAATACAGTGTTGATAGATGATTGAATCCATCCATGTGTATTTTGTGTGGAAAAAGCCACACTTTGCTATGGAGAACCTTTTGCAGGATGTTGTTGCCTTTCCTTCCCCAGAACCCTTCTGACTCACAAAGAGCCTTGAACACCAGTGCTGGGACTCAGAGTGAATTCCCTCCTGCAGGAAAAAGGGGGGTGTGAATCCATTGCCTAATAGGAAATTAGAGGGGAAATAAGATGTTGTTTTTTGTCAATGGAGCTGAGTCTGCACTGCTCAGTTTGGAAAAGGGGATTTGGGGTGTTCTGAGTTCATTGGGGTTGTGGAAACAAGTGGTGTGGTGAAAGAACCTTGGGAACACCTTGTGATGTAAGAACATCCAGGTGATTAAATGACAGTGGAGTTCAATGCCCTGCACGTGCATTACACAGGGAAATGCAGCTCTGCCAGTTTCTAGAATGTAGCCATGGGGCCTCTGACCTGGGGCTTGGCATGGCCATGAAATACTGAAGTTAGGAGGTGTAAGTCTTTGGAAAATGCAAGATCTTAAAAGCCTAATGAAATGGTAGGAATTGTTAGGAAAGGAAAATGGACTTAGCAGAAAAATCTTTATGGGACTGTCTAAATCTGTGCTGGTGCTGGATGTCAAATGGGGCGAGCAGTTCTTATTCCCTCCTCTCTTAAACACAGCAAAGCTCTTGGGTGCAGCAAAGCCAGAGCAGGTGTGAGGTGTAACAGGGATCATGGAGGAGGTGTCAGATGTAACTGGGATCGTGGAGTGGTTTGAGTGGGAAGGGGCCTTAAAGCTCATCCAGTTCCACTCCCTGCCCTGGACAGGGACACCTCCCACTGTTCCAGGGTGCTCAGGGCTGTGTCCAAACCAGTTCTGTTCTGTAAATCAGGAGTGATTTGTGGGGAGGAGGATGGAAAGGAGTGCTCGTTTCTCTGCATTGGCAAGAACCAAGAGACATCCCATGGTTGACTGACTCCAAAACACACCAAAGTTGGTAAATTTTCTCTGGAGGTGTCTCATGGAGCTCATCCCTGTGAGCTTTAAGGGCTGCTGAAGGCTGACCTGGAGCCAGAAAGCAACTTTTTAAAGGTAAAATCTAACCAGAAACAGAAAACACAAAGGTATCTCCTCTTTCTCAGGAAATCTTCAGCCCAGGATTGCTCAATGATGGGAGAATATCCAGAGATATTTTGCTTTCCTGCTGTTCCCTCCCGGGCAGCTGGCCTTGGCTGCTGAGTGGCACCGTGCCCCCTTGGTGTGTTGGTGTCCCTGGACGTGTCCTGCTCTCGAGGAGCCTCTGAGGATGGGTTTGGGGGCTGAGGCACCGGGCACCACACCTGCAGCAGGTGCCCATTGGCCCCGTGGCTGAGCAGGGCAGGCAGGAGGGCCATTGTTCACTCTGGATTTGTGCACACAGCGTTAAGGGAGCGGGGGATGCTGGGCCAGCCTTGCCAGAGGTTTCTTGCCAGCATGTGGTTGGTGTCTGAACGGGGCAAGTGAAAAACCCAGAAAGACAAATCGTGCTCACGTTCAGGATGCTCTGAGGGCTCGCTCTGTGTGTGTGTGCACCCAGAGAACTTCCAGGCAATTCCATTTGTGGATCTGTGTCCCTGAGCTCTGCCTGCCTGCAGTCCAAATGCCTGTGCCAGGCTGGAGCCCACAGCTCGTCACAGGAGCCTGGCTGGAGATGGGGCTGCTTCACATGGAGAGCTTCATGGCTGTATTCAGGGACTGCTTGATTTTACTGCAACACGTGCTGGGAAGGAATCCCATTTCCACCCCAACATGCAAGAGTGAGCAATTAATTGTTTGGAGTATTATCATAGGACAGGACAGGGATGGAGATGTTAGTCCTGTGTCATTCCTCCTGCTCAGCAATGATACATAAATATAGATAGATATACACGCTAATTTCCTTTCTGCAGCACTGAGCATTTCTTTGTTAAGCTCCTGTTTGAGGTGTCCGGTTCCGTGGCTGCATAATCCTGCCTCTGCTCAAATAACCGATTCCAGCTCTTCCATTTTTCTTTTGGAGCCAATTTTCTGAGTCATTGATCATTTTCATTGCTCTCTTGCAAATCAGAGTTCAGTTTTCCTTCAAATGTGGGGCTCCAGTGTCACGGTCGGTGGGAGGGGAGGGAGCTGCTGCCAGGCTCACGTGGGCAGTTCTTCTATCCCAGTGTGGTACTGGGACCCATGTCCAGTCTGTGAGAAAATCCTTGTTTCTCAGGCCTTTGCCTGTGAACTTAAGTGCTATTACTCCCTGTGCCATAAATCTACAATATGTTATTTCTCTCTAAGAAAACCCCACGTGTGTTGAATTACAGAATGAGTTTTTTGCTCTAATTGATCAATATAATTTTACTTTCTTTGTTCTGTACTATTCATGCTTACCTGGTCATTGTCCTAGCATTGAATATTGGGTTTTAGTTTCTGCCTCTGGGATATTTGAGGGCTGGTCTCTGAGGCTTGGATCATATTTAACAATTTCTGAGTGAAAGCTTTTCACTGTAAATGTAAAATAGTTGTTTTCATTCAGCCCTGCCTTTCTGCCACCACTGGAACCAGCTCTCCATGGAGCTGGGGTTTGGCATTTGCCAAGGAAAGGATGAAGTTCTGAGCAGTCCAAAGGAGCAAAACATGGGCCCCCAAATGCTCTTTTGGGGCTGTTCCAGCTGCTGAGCAGAGGTCATTGGAGAAGCCAAACCAGGCTCCTCTCTCTGCTTTGGCTGTTGAAGAAGTGGGAAAGATTCCTACCATTTGGGATGCCACAGGCATCATTTCTCCCTAGGGACTCCGGCTTTAATTTGCTAAAATAGATATAAAAATAACCATTTATTGCATTAGAGAATGTCACTGCCACCGAAACTTTCATGAACTGCAACTCTGGTTTTGCTGCAAAAAAAATTGCTGTAGTAGTTTACATTTTTATAACCTTTTAGTGTCTTGGTATGCTGATTTTTGTACATTAATTTGACACTTTTCTGTTTTTCTCTAGAGGAACCTTTTTTGTCAGCTTGTGTTTGCTTTGCAAATTTTGTAGTTGCATATTAAGTGTGTTTTAAGGACATCACAACCGTGCTCAGGGGCTGAGAAGAAATTTCCTTGCCTACAACATGGTTTTGGGGTTTAAATCTAATTTTTTTTCCCCGGGTATTATCCATATACTTCTACTGGTTTTTTTAAGGAAGAATGTTATGACTCCCCATTTTCAGTCAAAGTGTAAATTCCTTTTTTTTTTCCCCCTGGATACATTTGAAGAAAACCAGCTAACTCATGGAATTAAAAGATAATAATCAAAACATTCTGCTGTCAAACATAAATTCAAGCATTTTTTTCTGTCTTTTGGGGGAGGGACAGGAGGGGATGCATTAACTGGGTGATGGTCATGTTACAGTTTGATCCTTCTTAGAAACAAAATTGCAGTTGTGAAAATTGCATTTAACTTTATAATGATTCTAATAGGATTTGGAGCATATCCTAATGGAATAGGTTGTTATCCCTGGAGGAGGAAATAAAATCCCTGTAGACCATTTCAGGCTGGTATGAAATGGGCTTTATGGTAAAATGTCCATTTTAAATACTGCTGGTAATCCAGATTTGTAACTGAAATACAAGCTGGGGATTGTGCCCCCAGCATCCCTGAGAAATGGGTTATAAATGGAACTGGCCAGGAATGCAGGAGTCAGCATTATTTGAGATAGACTGGGAAAATGTGGCCACTCTGCCTAGTTTGGTTTTGTGGGGAAGCTTCTGGAATGAGCAGATGCCTTAGTGAGGGGTGGCTGGGGACGCACGCCGTCTCAGCGTGGTCACGGACAGCAGTGTGGGAGGGAGGCAGGGATAGGAGCAGGGGCAGGAACTGGGCTTTCATTGGCTGGCCTTGGAAAACACCCTCCTGATTTCTAGGGATGGAGGGCACCTGGTGGTGGCTGAGGAAGCAGAAATGGTACTTCAGAGTTGTCCTGGACATTTCCAGTTTGGAAATTCAGCCCTCTGGCTGCCTTAGGCTGTCACTGGAGTTCCAGCGCTGCTGCAGGAATAGTCCTGCAAGTGTTCCTGTCCCTGGAAGTGCCCAAAGCCGGGTTGGGTGGGGCTTGGAGCACTGTGGTCCAGTGGGAGCTGTCCCTGCCCATGGCAGGGGTGGCACTGGATGGGCTTTGAGGTCCCTTCCAACCCAAACCAGTCCTGGATTCTGTGACCTGAGAGTGTCTGGAGCCATTAGTCAGTTCATTTTGCGTTTGTCGGATGCTGTGCTTGGACCAACAGCTGATTTATTGATGCTTTTTAGAAAGAGAATGAGTTTGTAAAATTGTCTTTACGACCTGTGTGTCCAAAGGAGATCATTGCTGTGCTCTTCCTGCACAGCAGAGCTTTAGACCACTGGAATTCACTTCCATTTCCCTCTGATGGCCTGTCCATGTGGAATGGGATCTGTGTCCAGCACGTGTTCCAGTTTCTACATCACCTTGAGTGCAATTCCGGCTGCATGTGTGGAGTTCCTCAGCTCTTCCCATCCTTTTATAGCCATTGGCTTTAAAAAGCATCTTATTTTTCCAATATTTCACCTTTATTGGGATGTAGCTTAGAAGTTTGAATCAGCTGCTGATGTAGGTTGGATTTTTTTTTTTTTAATCTTTTGATCATTGTTGTGATCAAAATATTTTCTTCAGTTTCCAAAAGGGTGGCAGGGCTCCCTGGGGGGTGTGAAATTCTGTTCAAGCATTTTGCCTTTCCAGGAGTTGTTCTGTGCTGACACGAAGAGGGGGCTGAACTGCCAAGTAGTCTTTGAAGTTTAATTGTGTATTTGGCAACAGAGCACAAGATCTTCCCTTACAAATCTGGTTTTCTGTGGTAATTGGCTCGTTTGCTCACTGGTTGTCAATTGAACTTCACCACCACAAACATCTGTACTTGCATTGTGTTAAAGCTAAACACTGACATAGTTAAACCAGAAGAGTGTGTTTGAAAAGCATTTATTAATCCATTAACTGGGAAGTAATTGATAAAGTGAGCATTCCTCATGTTATTATCCCTTTGTGAGCATCTTGGCATTTGCTCCATGAGCCAGAAAAGCAAAGTCACTTTGAAAAAATAGCGTGTTTCAAATTTTTAATCTCCTAAATCAGAAGTAATTGAGAGTAGGTAGGAGAATATCTACTTCAGCTTCCATTTTTGTGTCAAAAAAAATCTTGACTTATGATTCAAAATTAATGCCTCTTTCTGGATGATGTCCCAAATTGCAGCAATATCAGTTTGCAAAGATATTTGAGTTCTTTCCAGGTGTCTTCATTACAAGTTAAACATTAGTGGAGAACACAGTCAGAACTTTCCTGTGATACATTTTGGGCATTCAGTTCTGCCCTGTGAGGGTGGTGAGGTTCTGGCACAGGGTGCCCAGAGCAACTGTGGCTGCCCCTGGATCCCTGGCAGTGTCCAGGGCCAGGCTGGACAGGGCTTGGAGCAGCCTTGGGACAGTGGAAGGTGTCCCTGCCATGGCAGGGGGGGGATGAAATGATCTTCAAGGAACTGTCCAGCCCAAACCAGGCTGGGATTCCATGATGAGTTTTTGACATAAGTTTTTGTGCTTCTGTCAGTGACTGTGACTGGCTTGTGTCTTGTTCCTCTAACAAGACTAATATGTGGCTAAGGAATTAAGACTCACCTGTAATGAATGTTTTGGAAATGGAAGCATTGTACATTCATGGAAAAACAACTTTTTCCAATTCTTGTATTCCCTTTTTTCAGCTCTGCAAGCACTGCAGGAATCGATGCGTGCGTGTGAATACAGCTGGAGGCAGAGATGGAAGGGAAATGAGAACATAAACTATTGATCAAGCAGGCTGAACAAAATGAGTCATTAGTTAAAAAGGGCTAACGATGAGCGGGCAATGATTGTCCCAGGCTGGCAGGGGATGATGCATGTGGGAAGGGCAGAGGCAGAGTGGTGGCTTGGCTGGGGGATTTGCTGCAGTGCTGCCATGGTATTTCTGCCATTTTTCAAGGCACTGCTGAGACACGGCTGAAATTGCATGTAAATGATTGAAACTCCACAGGCTCCGGAGATGGATTCAGGCTGGAGCACATCCAGGGGCTTGTGAGGAATTGTCACAGCAGAGCAAAGCAAACACGACTTTTTGGGCTGCCCAAAATAAGGCTGGGATAGGGGAAGGGAGGGAGCAGTAGCACAGCTTGTAATGAATAACAGTGCTGAGGATAAATACCAGGGAGGAATAAAAATAATTTTCATAGAGAATAAATTACAGCAATTTGGTGGCAAATAAATTTAGAAGAGCGTTTTCAAATGTCAGAGTTATCTGTGGTGGTAGCAGCCATCAGAGAGTAGGCACAGAAATATCTGAACCTCTTTAAGGTGGAATTTATGGTGTGTCTGGTAAATTTTTGGGAAATTGGTATAAAAGGGATGTCTGAATTCACAGGCAGCTGGGCTCAGCCCCATCCAGCTTTTTGCTCCTGTGTGAGAATTTGAGCAGTGAATGTACAGCTTTGTGTAGGCTTGTGCCCTTACCTGAGAGTTAAACCAGCTTCTTACTCTAAAGTATTTCCATGTATTAGTGTTCTCTTTATTCATTTATAATCCAAAACATGAAGGGGCTTGGGGGAGCTGCTCACCTCCAGCTGTTTTTAAAAGTGTTATATCCACCTACAAACCTTTGGGATCATTTCAGAGGAAGGAGTAAAATGTGACCTAGGGTTCCTTATCCGCAGCACCAGATAAACCCCCATAAATTGTTTGTCTAAACCCCGTGCCCCTTCCATATTGACTTTCTTTGCTAAATATTAAAGGGCAGAAGGCTGCTTTGGGCTTTCCTGTGTAACTGCAGCAATCCCAGCTGCCAGCACAAGTAAGAGAATTGTCCTGTGGTGGGAGTGCAGTAAACACAAATAAACGGATGGGTGTTCTCTAAAGAGGATACTCAAGGAATAAGTTCCTGCAGGGCTTGGTGCTGCTGAGCCAGACAAGTGCAGAGGCCCTTGATGCAGCTGGAGGCTCCTGTGGGAGAAACTGGGACATGTCTTGCACTGGTCACTTGGGTCTGGTGTCCCCAGAAAATCTGTATCTCAGAGTTTGTGTGATTTTTAAATATATTTGGTTGAATTAATCTCACTCTGAGCACTTAAGGACATTTAAAAGGCAGCCCAGACCCAGAGTAACACCTTTGGTACACGTTGTAAGTGAAGAATTTCTGTTCTTCGTAGAATTTATGTTCAGAACTTCTGCTCTGCTGCGTTATAAATACAGAGCTCCCCTCCTGTATATCCATGAAATGTCACCACTGTGGTACAAATGCACCTGGCTGCTCCTGGACATCCTATTTTCTTGGCTTCCATAGGCCAGAGAAGAAACTTCTGACCTCAGTGCAGCACTCTCTGTTTGATATCCACAATTCCTTCACAGGAACACAAGGCCATGGTGCCCTGGGAAAGTTTAATCTCAGTTTTGTGTCTATTCATTTTTAGAAGTACTTTTGATATAATTGTAGTTTTTGTTTTCCTATTGACTTGAACTCCCTGAGGTTTAACTTTGCAGTTTATACACCTCAGTTCCATTTCTTCTTTCATGTAGCCTCAAGAGGTCATTCCCAATTGGCTGGATCCCAGGATAGTTTGGGTTGGAGGGGACCTTAGAGATCATGTCATTCCCAACCCTCTGCCGTGGGCAGTGGCTCCTTCCACTGGACCAGGCTGCTCCAAGCCCCAGGTGCGATTCTGGAAGAGCTCCCAGCTGGTGTTGATGCCTGTGAAACCTGAGCTGCAGATTGCTGCTGCCTTTGCTCCGCTCACACCCGAGTCCCAGCGCATCTCTAGGTGTCGAGCTGTGTGTGGGACTGCCAGGTCTCTTTCTCTGGGGGTAACATCATCTCTTGTCTTTCTTCTTTGCCCCTGCAGTTCCCCCCAGGTTCCTGAAGCGCCCTGCGAACATCTACGCCCACGAGTCCATGGACATTGTGTTTGAGTGCGAGGTGACCGGGAAACCGACACCGACCGTCAAGTGGGTCAAAAATGGGGACGTGGTGATCCCCAGTGACTACTTCAAAATCGTGGTAAGTGCACTGGCCATCTTGCAGATCTTAAGGCTGTTGGCCTGTCAGTTCTCCTGCACATAGGCGTGGAAATTGGCTTCTTCTGTGGAACCTCCTTCCTGCTTTTGTCCTGCCGATGTTTGGGGCTCAGAAGAGAAGTGGTTTCTTGAATCCCTTTAATGTACATTGCTTATATTGTAAGAGCTGATGTCTTTATAGCTTGGACTTTCCAGGAGAGTCAGGCACTCAGAGTGGCAAAATGTGCTGTCAAAGTACGAGCTCACCATGACCACTGGCTGTGTGTGCTGCAGTCTGTGCTCCATAAAAATTCCAATTTCAAGCAGGAGCTGAAGTAGAAATGTAACTGAGCTCTGGATGGGGAGCTTGGCACAGGGGTGCTTCTAGAGGGAGATTTTAGATGCAGTAAAGGCATCATTGAGACATAGTCGAGAAATAAATGGCTGTGTAATTGGGCATACCTGGGTTGTGGGGCTGTGAGGTTCAGTCAGGGCCTGAAATACCACCAGAAGAGCTGGGCAAACATTAGGATTTGCCAGTGCTATGTGATGCTAGAAAATAATAACCATTAATGAGGAGAACTGCTGCTTTTTGATCCCCTAGAACATGAGAATTCAGTGCAAGGGAGGTGAGATCTGGGAACTCCAGACACACTTTTCCCAGTTGCTGTCAGAAGTTTCTCCTGCCACAGTAACATGCCATGCTCACACCATTGTTTTGGCAATTGCAGCCATTTCTAAGTGTTGTTTTCTCCCTTTGCTCCTCAGAAAGAACATAACCTGCAAGTTTTGGGGCTGGTGAAGTCTGATGAAGGATTCTATCAGTGCATTGCAGAAAATGATGTTGGAAATGCACAGGCTGGAGCCCAGCTGATAATACTTGACCTTGGTAAGATAAACTGTGACAGCAGAGAGCCAAAAATGGGGAGGGACCATTCCAAGGCACCTTTCCACGTGGTGGGTTCTGTCAGTAACTCAGCTAGAGCAGGGTGGCTTTTTAAAAATCATGTGAGTGATCTAGTGTTGTTTTCTGTACACTTAGTAAGGAGAATTGAAGGAATTCTACAGGATCCATCCTGTATTTTGAATAATATTTGGTGCAGTAGTAAAACATGGTCAGAAATGTTGCATGCTGAGATTTACAAGCAATAGCAGATAGCCAAAATGAAAGCAGTCACTAAAAATCACAAACCTGGAAAAGAAGCACTTACAGAGCACACCCCAAATTACGTATTTTGTATCAAAGTCATTCCAGTGTCAGAAGCTTTTTTCTGCTATTAGTGTAAAAAATAGTGTGCTTTGTCATACCTGCCAACTGCAACTGCACATCTGGTGGGTTGCAGCTGCAGTTTGAGGTAAATATGTGTCCCTGTGCTCCAATCAGTGGAACTCCTGCTTGTGCTCCCCAGACAGTGTCCTGCTTTGCATGGCTGGGGTGGCAAATGGGTGTTATGATTAAAGACCCCAAAAAAGAGGTACTGCAAATATCATCACTAAGGCATCAGTGTCCTGCTCTTTCAGATCACACAGTTCTGAACAATAATTTCTAAAAGCCCAGGGAAGAAAACCACTAGTACAGAGGATGAGGGGAGAAAAGTTGGACGAGAAAATACTAAAACTGTGTCAATGGGGACTTTGTGTTGTCTTTTTGGAGGGGGATTGTTTTAAATTCTAATTACTTTCTTATTTGGATGGAGAGGATTTAGGAGAAACAGTCTTAGCCATGGCTGGAGGTTTGATGGAACTTCACACCTTGAACCGGTGTCAATCTGCTGTCCCTGGGTTTGGTGTCCAGTGTGCAGAGAGTAAACTTAGGAATGAGCCATAAAGAGAGATTTCTCATTTATTTTCCAGTTGTTTTGTAGAGTAGCTGTGCAATTACTGCTTCTTCTGAATTCCTCTTTGGATCTGGGTGTGTTTCACTGCTGTCTGAAGAGCCACAGGTACTCCCCACAATGATTTGGGGAATGCAGGATGACCTCTCCTGGGCTCAGGAGCTTTAATGCCACAGAACCGTGGGGTTCCAGCCTTGGAGCAGTGTCAGGAGTCTGCATCCAGCACTGCCCTGCTGTCATCAGATTGCCAGAAGAATTAATCAGAGTAATGTAATTTCTGCTCCGTGCATTAATCACCTGAGTGGTTTGCAGCCCCTTCCAGCGGAAGCATTATTCCATATTCTCCATGTTTGAAAACAGAGAATAATGAATGGCCTTGGCTTTGGGAGCCCTGCCCAAGCCTGTGCTTGCACCCAGTTCCCAGTAGTGGTTTATAAATGACTCTCACTGTTGTTATTGGAGTTCCTGTGGTCTCACTCCTCTTCCTTTCCCTCCGCTGCTGTTTGTCCAGTGGTTTCTCCTTCCTGCTCCGCTCCGGCTCCTCGTCCTGCCGTCCTGAAGGACTTTGCCTCATAATATCCTTTCTCTTTTGCATGCTGCCAGAGGATTTGGGCTGCAGTGGTGGAGTCTCACTGTGGCTGTAGAGACACACCCAGGCCGTGTCCCTGGAACTCTGGGGCCGTTGGGATGCTGTTCTCCAGCAGTGGGACACCCCCATGGAACACACCCGAGGGGATGTGGAACTGTGCTGTGCACGGGGCTGTGACGAGGGGTGCCATGAGGAATGAGTGTGAGATGTGAAAACTGGCCATTCACAGGTGGAGGAAATACAGATATTGGGGTTTAAAATGCCTTCTCTCAATCCATGAGCAGAGGAGAAGGAAACTGTTCTGGGAAAGAGGGAGAAGATGTCACATGCAGTAGTGGGCAGCTGGCTTGGTATGAAAACTCAAACCCCTAATTTGAGCAAAAATTATTCTAAACATTTCAATCATTAATTCAGAAAACTTTTTTTTAATTATTTCATAGCTGCAGATGAGAAATGCCAACTTTGCCAATTTGAAAAGTAACTTCAGTGAGAAAAATGTTGATTAAGTGTTCATCAAAGTTCTTCCCCGTTAGCAGCGCTTCCCTTCCCGTGCTGTTCTGTTTTCTCCTTCCTGCTGGAATTGGCAAACATCTGGCTTTTTGCAAACCATTTCTCATTAGCCCTTTTGCTTATCAAATTCATCTTGAATGAACTAAATGCAAATGAGAAAGTGGAAGCCCTGGGGAGTTTCTCAGTGAGTTCTCTCGTCCAAGTGAAGTCCCACATCTGTGTTGTGTGCTCCTGGAAGGCAGTGTAAGTTTGAAATGCAGCGAGGAGAAAACATTTATCTGCTACAAAGGGAAGTTGTCTGTGTTTGGACAGATTTCTGACTTGGAGAGAGCAGGAATTTGGTGATTCACCTTCTGCACAACGTGGGCACAGCCACACAGAAATCTTTATAAAGTCTCTCTGTGACTCTCATCTCCTACAATGAGCTTGATGTAATCACTGATCAGACATAATGTTTTAGGCTGGGCTGTTTTGTGTTTGGGGTGAGTTCTGGGTAGCTTTTAGTACATAGGAAAGTTATTTGTGGAAAATGTTAAAGCACAGAATTGAAAGGCTTCTAGAGTGGCTTTTCCTCTAAACTTTGGTAATTCTGTTAATAAATTTGGAAAAGTTTGCACCTGGAAAGGGATTAGTCAGACAGAATCCACAAACTTTGCTTTTTTCAGGAATATATGAAAGGATTATGGTGTTGAGAGCAGAGATTTTTAGGACAAGTATGTAATTGAGAAGGCTGGAAGGGTTGAAGAGGGAGGAAGATTTGGGTCAATGGTCGGAGTTAAATCCTCTTTATCCCCTGTGCTGAACGTCAGACGTAGAATTCTGCAAGGGACTTGGAAAAGCCTCTCATGTGCTTTCCAGCCACTTTGGGATTTGAAGCTGTGTCCCTGTTTCTCAGATACTGGCCCTGGACGCTCAGTGTCTTTCAGAATTTCACTGGGGTTGCTCTGCTGCCTGCTCTGCTTTCCAAGAAGAATTTGGGAGCTCCCTAAAAGAAGGAAGTTCCTCAATGACCTCATTGCCCTGCACTTGAACTTCTCAGTCTCAGTGCTTCTCTCTTTGCCTCCCTGGTGAAGAGATGAGTCTTTGATGTCCTGCAGATGCCCCCATGCAGGACTCCTGCCTATCCCAGAATCTGCATCGTGCCTTGGAGATGCCTTTCTCAGCAGCCTCAAATCTCTCCTTCCCCTTTTTTAAACAAACCCAGCTAGCTTTACTTCCAATCCTCATTGCTGAGCTCCTGAGTGTCCCAGTTAGGGAGCAGATACACTTAATTACAGCAGAGCCATCACTGTTGGAGCATTTCTGTGTGTGATGAGTGAGGCCCTCGGGGTAACGGAGGCATTTTGGGGTTTCTTGGTGCTGTAACCCGGCCTTGTCCAGGGAATCTGGCCCTGCTGACGCTGCCATGTGGGGACTGGGAAAAGAACAGGTGGCAACAAGTAGGAGGAGGGAGGCAGATGGTTCCCTGTCACCCTGTGTGAAAGGCATTGACGAGTACTCAGGCACCAGGGAAAAACAGGAGCGATGCCTGAGCGCTGTGGAAAGCACGGCCCTGGGCTGTAAACAAATATGCTGTGTTGTGGGAGAAAAATTTCAAACCATCCTTTCACATGCACTGTGTCACCTTCACAGCTGAAGGGGGGGGCTTTGTGGGGCTCTTGTGCTTTTATACCCCCAGATTGGATTGTTTCACTATATTGTGAATTGTCCAGGAGTGAGATCTCGGAGTGAATAAGTTGGATACAGTGCTGTAGGAACCATGTCAGGATTGTTTGTAGTGGAACTGTCCATTTCTTTAAACTCAGTTTTTTCATTAAAAAAGATCTCTGTCTAAGCAAGGGCATCCTGCATGTGATTAATTATTCCCAGCATGGGAAGCAAGAAGGAGGAATTAGAAATCTCTGTGTAGTTGTAGAGCTGTGTGGCTTTGGGATTGCAGAGATGTCTGGGGATGGCACTAAGGGATGTGGGTGCAGGTTCTTCAGGAAGGAGGGGCAGGGAAGCAGGGAATTGGGTCACCCTGGAGGGCTGACTCCAATGTCTCATCACTTTGGGGAGGGTGATGAGCCAGCCAGGAGTGCTGACCACCAGGATCAGTGTGTGAAAGGACAGCAGGGCCCTGTGTGCCTCTGCTGGAGGCTAGGTCCTGCAGGGCAGGGAGGAGATGGAGCTTTTTAACACAGCCCTGGTACTCGTGTGGGGTTTGAGCCATGTGGGGTGCTGGGGTGCCAGCTCTGTGTGTGACAGGCAGGACACAGTTTCCAGAGTAGAAATTCATTGTCTGTGTCTGGCTGGCGAGTGGAGCTGAGAACTGCAGCCTTGAGCTTCCAGACAGGGGGCTTTGGCTTGTTTGGGATATTTTTGGTGGGTTTCTGTAGTGGTAATGGACCAGAGGCAAACCATTTGATCCTGAAGGACCGAAGCACAGGAATGGTCTGCTCCACAGGGCAGGGGTTGAGTGTGTGTGTGTCCAGGAGACCAGCAGGGATAAAGAAGGAGCTGCCAACTGGGCTCCAACACAACGTGAAAGCCCAGGGAATCTGGAATCAAAGGCAGAAGATTGCCTGGAAGTGTAGGGATGTAGGAACGACAAAGCTCAGCTGGAGCTGGAACCTTTTCAGGAAGGTTATGCAGTAAATCCCCCTGGAGGCCATGTTATGGGGACAGAAGAGGGACCATGATTGGGAAAATCAGCATGGATTTGCCAAAGGCAAACTGTTCTCGTGGCCTTCTGAGATGAAATGCTTGGCCCTGTGGTTGACAGGAGAGAAGTAGATTTTGTTTGCCTTCAGCCAAGCCTTTGGTCTGTCTCCAAGGGCATCCCTGAAGCTATACTGGGGAAATCCAGACTGGATGATGGGATGTGTGGAGAGCCATGGAAACTGGGAGCATGTGATGTACTGGATGTGCTGGATTTGATTCATCCTGGACCCCCTGTTACTGCTCAGGCAGGGATGGGGACACAGGGCAGGTGGTGACAGGGAAAAGCTGCAAGCAAAGGAATTTCTGATCAGAGAAGGGATTTAAAAGGGAGAGGAGCTGCAGTCCAACAGGCTGCCCAGGGAGGTCTGGAAATCTCTGCTCTTGGGAGATCCTCAAGGCACACCTGGACAGGGCCCTGAGCAGCCTGGTTGAAGGTGACTCTGCTCAATCTGGGGGTCAGGTGAGCCCCCAGACCTGACACACTGTGGGGCAGGGTGGAGATAGACCCTCTTGGTGTTGGTGCTTTGCATGGAATGGCCAAATCTGACTATTCCATGGGATGTGTTTCCTGCTGATCTCCTTGGGAGAAGCACAAGTGGCTGGTGTTGATGGCAGTCTGACATCACAAACCATGTCTGATTCAAGTCTGGCACCGCTGGATGAGCTCAGTTCCTCCTCTGAGTATTCCATGGATTCTAATTCAGCGGGAGTTTGAAAGACATCATTTATTGCCCTAAATTGGTGCTTTTTTAAAGCAGTTGAATTCTGTCCAGGCCTGTAGCTGCAGAAACAATTCCATTTTATGTGGGTGCCTCTCTGCCAGCATTTGGCCGTGAGCTGTGTGCAGCCTTGGAGCACTGAAAGGAGCTGCTTGGGCTGGGGGCTTCTCTGACCCCCAGAAAGATGGAGAACATCAGGAATCTGATCCAAGTTTCCCAAAGCCAGCTCATTTCAGTTAAGATTGTGCTGAAAATCTGTCATTTCTGCACTGCAGATGGTATGGACTGTTTGAAGTCACTTCAGGCTGACTTGGAGATTCCCATTCCTCACACAGAGGTCATTTCAGCTCCCCTGAGCTGTCTGAAAAGATTCCCAGCTATAGCTGGATTTTAAAGGCAAAGTCAAAAGCCTTATTTCAGTCAGGATAGATGCAATACTCTGTGTTTTCCATAACTATAAGCTTCATTATACTGTTGTAGGAGGCAAATAGAAGTTCTTGTTGACAGGTTTTGGCTCCTACTGAAAGAAATGCAAAAGTTGGCACTAACAGACCAACTGTGCTCTGCTTTGAAAAACTCAGTTACACATTTGGGTATTTGCCATATATAAAAAAATGCCGTAAATAGGGCCTTGCCTGGTTCAAGCCCTGAGGCAGACGCCTCTCATGTCAACTCAGGACCTGTTTTGGATGATTTCATAGATATCAGATGTACCTTTTCAGGCTCTCTCACTCAGAGAGGTGATGCTTTAGAGTATTTTTTAGTCACATATTGTGAATGAAAGCATTCACAGTGTATGGAATTCTGTGGAGTTCTTGGAGACTACAGAGGTACTTGAAAAATCTGCAGGATGTTGTGAATGAAATGCCAGAGTGAGATAAAAATATATTGTTCTTATTCAAAGAACAATAAAGGAGGACTCTGGGTGTTCCTCTGCAGGGTCTCCTGTTTCTTCTCTCAGACAGAAATGTTCTTCCTGCCTTGTCCAGTTTTGCATGTCTTAATGAAGAAAAATGGGAAGAGGTGCCTGTGGTTTCCAGGAGTGGCTTTCAGAAGTCTCAGCTTCCACCAGGGATGAAATCGATGAAAACTGAGCAGGGAGGCTGCAAAGCCTTGCAGACAAAAATCCACGGTTTTCTGTCAAGAGGAAAAAGTGCTCAAAGGAATGAACTGTGGATTTGGGGGAGTGGGAGGTGGTGATGGACCTGGGGTGGAACTGGATGTTCAGGGTCCCTTCCAGCACAAAGCAGCCCGTGGTTCTGGGAGAGCAGATCTGTGCTGAGGGCACCTGGCTCTGCTGCACTGGAGTCCTGAGGAGATGGGGAAGAACCTCTGGTCTGGTGGAGCGGGAAGATCTGAAAGTCGGGGAAAGGGAAATCCAGTGGGATCAGCATCATCAGGAGTAGCAGGGGAGCTTCCTCCCTGCTTGTGTCTATTTTCTATCCACGTACCCCTGAGGGTTTCCACTCCCAGGATTAACGTTTGTCCCCAAAAAGCTTTAAAAGCAGCAAATGTCAAATTCTCAGCTGTACATGTGGACGTTTAAGAACTCCTGGCAGTGCTGGGGCTCCACGGAGCCCAGAGCATTCCTGAAGTGCCTGCCTTCATCCCGGCCCCCCGGCATCCCCCCGGCGTCAGATGGATGCTGCAGGAACAGCTTGGAAGCCTCATTTGGAGAGTTGTGCTTCAGGAACATAAACAGCATCTGAAATCACAAACTGACTTCAAACAGTCACAGCCAAAGCCAAACTCAGAGAATGTTTTGTACCGGTTGTGTACACTCCAGTGCTAATTTTCTGTAAACACAGCAGTGTGTGCTCCTCTTTAGTGCTGAAAGAGTGGGGTTTTTGGGTTTAATTTTGATTTTAATTTACATTACTTAGCTATTATTCCTCAGGGATAGGCAGCATTTGTGTTTCTCATGGCTGCATGTCTGTTCAAAATGGCCTGGGAGCTGTTTGAATTCAGTCAGTTCCATTTCTCGACTCAATTCCTGTTTAATAAATGATCTTTATTTATTCCCTCTTTATGGGCCCTGCTTATATATAGTCTTATTGAGAAGCAGAGCTGATTAAACCACCCTGGAACCCAAACTTCTTGAACGTTTAACTTGATGAAACGGGAGCTAAGCAGTTCTCAGTAGCCTATTCATGTTTAAAGCTGGCACAGGCTTTGAATAAATTGCTCTAATTTAGATTAAATTAGGAATAGATTAATGTTTGCCAGTGTGCTGTGAATCGCAGGGAGGCAGAACAGCATTTATATTGTGCTTATTAGTTTTCATTTCTTGTTTTATGACTGTATTTACAGTTGGCTTGGCAAAGAAGTGGGAACCTCCTGATGGAATTCGTACGGGGTTGGGTGCTGGGACTTCAGTGTGGGCCCACAAATAAAGGGTTGTGGGGATGGTGTGTGAAACATGGGCACTGGTTTGAATTTTGAATTTTGGTTTGCACCAGGGGACTTGATGGCTAGAAGGTACTTGAAGAAATTCCCTGTCATTTTGGAAAAAGAGTGATACATGAGGAATGTTCCGTGGAGGCAGAGCAGGGGCCCATAGGAGCAAAAAGCTGTCCTCCACCTGTATTATTCTATATTTATTGTCCCACTGCAGAAGTGCAGTGAGGTAAGATTTGTATGAAAGGCCCTGAGTCCATTCTGTCTCTTCTGGCTAATTCTGAATTCCTGAGAGAGTTTCTCAGTCCCATAAAAGTCTCTTGGCCACCAGAAAGGCTGATTATTGACACCAAATACTCCTCCCTCAACAGCACTGGTAGAAATCCACCCATTCCAGTGGTGTTTATCCTGACTTTTTACATGTTCCTGGCAGCTTGGCTGGCTGATGTCATGTCAGGAGTGCTTTTTCCTGGGAACAAAGCGGCGCCGCTCCAGCCACGAGCCCAGCTCCAGCTGTGGAGTGATGGCTGATGGCTCCTCTGCCTCCTGGCTAGAGGGGAAAATACAAATTATCAGGAGCCAGAGCAGTCACTGCAGTGATCACGAGGGCTGTTGTTTTTAGTGGCTTTGCTTTTTCCATCCCTGGATGAGTGGAAGGGCAGGATTAGCTGTTAGCTTGATATCATGACTAGCAAAGGCATTTCCTCTGCCTTTATTCCTCATACCCAGGGCTGTGAAGATTGACAGAAACACCCTTCATTTGTAATTGATCCCAGGCTCATGTTGGAAAGGAAAAGATCAGATTTTGTCAGTCTCGCACCAGCGGGGAGAACAAACACCTGGGGTTGGTCTTAATTGGTTGCTTATATTTCAGAGTTGCTAAATTATACAGGAATTGCAGAGACAAGTGAATGCCATCTGGAGAGAAGGGACAGGATTGGTTTTCACTTGGGCTGAGTGGGTAACTGGACTCATGCTGATGCAGATCTGGAGCTGGGAGAAGCCCCTGGTACTTAGTGACAAGATAACCTGGATGGGCTCATGGGGTTTATTCCCTAAGGAAATGCCATAAATCTAACAAATACAATTTTTAATAATGTGTGTTCAGTATTGACACCAGCTATAAAATGTCACTGTTCTCGCTGGGATAGAGCAGCTTGGAGTGGGGTTTTCTTGTTTTCCTGGTTGTTTCTCCTCTCCTAGCATGTCTCTTCTCCCGAAAAAAAAAGCTCATAATTGTGGATGCAGAGTCTTTAAAGGACAGATGTATTCTGTGTAGTTTTTCTGGTGAAACATCAGCACTGGAGGTGTTAAAGGTAAAGAAGGAGGGAAGAAAGTCATGCCTGGATCCAGGTCACAGCTGACTGGGGATGGACATTCCACTTTGACCTTTCTTCAGCACCAATGTACTTTTATAAACTGCTTTAAAAACTTGGTCTTTAGGCATTTTTAACAGTGGACAGTGACCACAGCAGATCCACATTTGAATGTTGCATCTCTTGCTACAAACCCCATCATTACTTCTGGGGAATAACCTTCAATTCTTGTGTGCTGGGAAGTGCACACCAAATTCCCAAGTCTCCGTGCTGGGAAAAGCAGTTTATTTTAAAGTATGATAAAAATACTCACGGGGTTCACTTTTTCTTTTAGAATTAGAAATATGAGGAAGCAAGTTAACATTACAGGTTTAAAAACAGAAAGAAAAAACCTCTTAATTAAGAGTTTATAAGATTCCCAAATACCTTGATACGCCTCTAGTTCTATAAAAATGGATGGATGTGAGGTGGGCAGCAAGGAGCAGGTACATGTGGCCTTTAGCAGAGAAATCCAGTGAAAATTAATAAAACATCCAGTACCACATCTAATAGTGCTGCTCTGTAGGTGATTATAGACTAAAAGAGGAAAGGGGGGGTTTGAGGTGAAGTTCTCTCCTAAAAAATAATAATTGTGTAGATATAAACCTAAATGGAAGGAAAATAGAGTGCGATAGATATGTGTAAGAAACAAGTAGTTAAATAAGCTGTTAATAATTAATTTTAATAAGTTTTTTTTAAAAAGCTTGGAGAAGTAAGGGCGATTTTGACAGCAAGCAGCTTGTTGAGCCTCATCTGCTGCAGCTCCAGTTTGGCAGAGTTGGTGCTGCCGGGTTGTTCCAAGTGTCAGCAGCTCCCAAAGAGAAGGAAAAGGTCTCCCACTTCCAAGGTATTTTTTGGAGAAAAGCAGCCCATGTAGGGTAACACTGAGCTAGAGCCCTTGTACCCCTGCAGGTGTCCCAGCCAGGGACAGGGGTGTCTTGTCCAGAGGACAAGAGAAGCATGGCAGTTACTTAAAGAAAATATTGCAGATTAAAGTCAGGGGTTATCAGTGATCTGTGAGCAGCAACCTTGAACAGCAGAAGGGTTTTTGTGTTCAGTGGGTTCCTTTATTTCAGTTCAGGCTGTTGCTGTGGTGTTCCTTTGAAAATACATCCTGAAGTAGTCGAGACATGGTCATGGAATCCCGGGGTGGTTTGGGCTGGAGGGACCCTAAAGCCCATCCCGTGCACCCCTGCCATGGCAGGGACACCTTCCAGCGTCCCAGAGTGCTCCAGGCCCCTCCAGCCTGGCCTTGGGCACTGCCAGGGATGTTCTGATCCAGCTCTGCCAGCACAGCAGCGATTCCTGCGCTGCCTGCAAGGTTATTGGGGATTATTGCAGCATTCCCAGAGCTCCCAGCACTGGTGACCCCCTGCCCTCGGGGGTGCCAGCTGAGCATCCGTGCAGATTCCACAAGGGAAGGGAAGGGCTGTGCCCAAGGGCACCAGAGGAGCTCCTGGCAGGGCCTGGGGGAGCTTGAAAGGCACCTTGAACTCTTGGAAAGTGCCAGTGGCTGTGCAGAGCCGAGTCCTTTGCTCAGGACATGGGGTTTCATTTGTCACTGCTTCTCAAAGGCTGTGCTTGAACAGAACTCAGTTACTGGGGAGTAAAGTCACAGCTCTGCTGCCATTATTAAAGTCAGATTGCAGAACGCTCTTGAAGGCTCTGCTGCTCTCAGGAGATTCTTTTAATTCTTCAGAGGAATTCAACTGATGAATATTTACAGTAAGAGGAGACCCTGGCCAGGGTTCTTTGGGGGCAGTTTTCCTGCCTCGGGTTCTGTATGTGGGTTTTGTTATGGGTTTTTGATTCTTTTTCTTAAGGAGTAGTTGTTAAAAAAATACTTAATTCTTTAAATAATTGAATATTCACTACTGAATTTGAAGGTCATAACCCATCATTTTGCAGTATGTGTTACGGTTTGAATTTCTTTCCAATGACAAAATGTGCTTCAAAGCTGTTTTAAACTCCTCAGGGACAGGTGAGGTGTGTTTGGCTTATTTTCCTTTTTTTAATAACCTGAGTCTCGTGACCAAAATCCCTGCAGGGCTTTTTTCCTTTCCATCCTCCCCTGGAGCTCTGGGATGTGGTTGGAACCAGGGGGTTCCTGCTCCGTTTCCCTGGAATGCGTCAGCACGGCCGTCACGCCTTTTTAAGGGTTGTTTTATGAGACAGGAAAAAATCAAATTGTTTCCTCTACACCAAAGCATTTCATGGTGAAACGGGAATGGGAGGAGGGCTCGTTATCAGGAGGGGTTTTATGACTTCCTTTAAAACACAGGCTCCCAGTCAGAATGTGTTTATCTCTATATTTATATATCCCAGTTTATTGAGCACCCAGCAGTGTCCGTTCACAATGCAAAACAGAACCAAATAACTGCCTGAAAATCAGAATCACTGAGTGGCAGTTGAACACTTGCTTGTTCTAGATTTTTGGGGAGGTTTTTTGCAATGCTGTGCATTGAGTGAAGAGTAAATAACAGCTCTTGCTCCCAGCGGTGATGTAAATTAATCTAAGGCAATTAGAAATTAAAAATAAGGCATTTTGCCTGCTCTGGGCTAAACGTGTCAGCAGAGAGGAATAAATAAGGAAGCTTCTCCATTTCATTTATGAGGAAAATGAGGGATATTGGTGGGGGCGAGTCTGGTCCTCAGGGTGGGGGTTGAATTTGGGTTATTAAGGGCGTGAGGGACAAAATTTACTCCATGTTTTGAGTGGGATTCTTGTTCTCAAACATCTCCCTCGAGTGAGATGATCCAGGGAGATGCTTGTGTGGGATGAGCTCCTGTTTGCCCCGTGTTTGCCATGGTTCCTGCAGGTGTAATTCCCAGAGGGGGTGCCCTGGGCAGTGGCTCTGTGTCCAGCTGAGCTTCCCTTGAGGTGTTGGTCCCAATGCTGCCATGTTTGTCTTTCTGACACATTTCCAAAATCACAAATTCCAAATTCCACACTTTTCCAAAATTGATTCGAGTCCACAAAGTTCTGCAGTTTCAATTAGTTCATGAAGAATAATTAAGTCTGCAAAATCCTGAATTGGAGGGTGTTATATGTTAAGCAGACATGGATCTGTCTTACACCAGGGGAATAGGGGTGATGGTGGCTGTCTTTGGAAATGCAGGGGATTCTGGACATTTCTGTTCATTCTATAAAACAGAAATTACTTTCCACCCTCTTCTTTCCACATCTGTTCAGTCTCTGTTCCAGCTTTGCACAAAAGCATCAATTTGTGCAGGGAGTCCCAGAGATTCCTTTAAATGAGATTTTCCAAGGGAAGAAGAACTAATTCCATTATTACAGCTGATCTGGTGAGACCAACTTCAGCACTTTGGCTGTTTGTCTGAGAGAAATTATCAGGGCCAGGTAGCGTGGCTTTGTTTGAGTGCAGCTGGCAATAAAAGGATGATCCCTTTCCCTGTTGGAAATTTAAGTTTTAAGCATTTGAACAAGGACAGCAATTGGATACAAGTGAAAACGGGCAAAAAAATCGAGAAAGCCAAATTTTGAAACGTGGTGTGTAGTTATTTTTATATTTGATTTTGTTATTTTGTGCTTATTATTGCATTGCAGCCAAGTGCTGCTGTTATTTTTAAATACAATGAGCATAACCAAATCAATGGGATTTGACTCTGACTCTTTGCAGCATCACAGCTGCTTAATCCTGATCCAAGTTGAATCCTTCCATTGGGACACCATGAACCAAAGTTCAAATTTAGGAGAACAGTGCATTAGATAAAAGAAAAAGTTTGAAAGTCTTTATTACCTTTCTGGAACCAGATAAATTTACAGGAGAAGTATTATTTATTGAGTACACAGTTTTATATTAATATCTCAAGTCAAAACTAAACATTTGGTGCCTCTGAGGTATTTTTTCTTAGGGAGTACAGTTAAAGTATTAGAGGTGTTGAGATCTGAATGTCCTTGGTAATGTTTTTTCCAAAAGGTTCGTTGGCAAAATAGTTATTTGCTGGTTTTAGTTGTCGTAGATCTTTGTTGCTGAAATCATGTTTCAAATCTGTAGAATCCACCCTGAAGTCCTTTCAAGGAGGACTTTCTCTTCTCTTCCTCTGGGTGTTAACTGGTGCCCCTGTTCCTTGTTGTCCCTATGAATGATTCCCATTGGGAAGCTCCTTCATGCTGGATCCATCTCCTCCCTGGGAGGGTTCATGGGCACACTTGACCTTCCCAGCTCATTCCTGCTCCTCGCCCCTGACTGCAGCTCAGGGGGTCTTAGATCTGCAGTGGTCTGGGCTGGGGGATGCCCTCGGGTCCCTGCTGGGTGTTTAGGGTGAGAGCTGCTCCAGAGCTCTGCTGGGTGCAGGCACTGGGCTCCAGGAGCACCTGGATCACCTTCTGGTGCCTCTCCTGCTTCCGGAATTCCAGCATTCTCCTCGGGCAAGTGCTGTAACAAGGACTTGCAAACACTTGGATATGGTCAGAACAGCCTAAATGTGACCTTTAACCAGTTCTTGGGGTGTTGCTGGGTCTGAATCCCTGCATTACCACAGCCCTTCAGAGGCAGGAGGTGGCAGTGCCAGGTGGGTACCCAGGGGGTTATTGTTCAGATAAGGCCGGAGCAGATAACATTCCTGTTCCCCCCTTTGTGTTGGAGCCATGGTATCACTGGAATGTTGTTGCCAAACAGGAGGAAGCCTGGATATGCCAATAACTGCCAGAGGGGGGAAGGCAGGAAAAGGGAAATCTGAACCGGAGGTGCCGGACAACGTGGAAAGTATTTCCAATGATTTCATAACAACCAGAGCGTGTCCGTGGGTGGTGCTCAGGTGTGCCTGAGTCGTATGGAAAAGATCTCCTGGGCCCCCTGGGTGGTGGCCCTGGAGCAGCTCTCTTTGTTATCCCACAGTTTTCCTACAAGATGAAAAGATGGGATGGCACCAGTGCACCCATCCCTTGGACACCTTCACCTCTTGGATGTCCCCAGCCTGGTGCTGGGGCAATTCACACCTTGTTACTGGTCGATTTGAGTCCAAATCCTTGTGGGTTTGCACAGCCTGCAAAGTATTTTGATAAAATAGTTGTAGTATTTGATGTCTGCTCAGAAGGAGCCCTGGAAGGGCAGCTTGATAGAAGGGGCTTGAGGGATTAGCAGCTGGAATGTCCTCTCACCCTGGAGCCCTGGGATTCCTGTGGGGCTGCCTTGGCTGCCACTGTCACTTGGTGAATGTGCTTTTAAAAAATTAGATTGATGGGAAGCTGTGTAGGAATAACTGGAGATGTTAAAAAGAGAAGACTTGAGTTGCTTCTCCCATAGTGCTGAAAGCTGGAAGTGAGAAAGCCATTCCTTGATTGGTGTTAGAGCTAATTTGGGTGTAATTGCTCATTAACACAGCTCTGGCTGCTGAGCTCTGCTCGCCTGGCTGGGGATGAAGGCTCTGTAACAGCACGTGAGGCATTTGTAGGAAACAGAGGGAAAAAAAGGAAGGAAATCCCTTAACCTTTGGGGTACATCCCCCAGCTCCTGGCAGTCCCAGAAGTGTTTTAAGTGCAGTGTTTGGGGGAGTTCTGGGGCCTGGCCCTGCTCTCCTCACCTGGAGGGTTTCAGGTCCTTGCTGCTCTCTCTGGGTGGCATTTTTCAGGTGTCCTTAGGATTTTGTTGTCTGTGGGTGTTATCCTGTGATGCCATGGGAAGGAACATTCCTGGTGTGAGCCTTGCACAAGGATAGAACTGGGTGTCTGTTCTCTGGGAAGTCCTGGCAGCTCTCCCAGACCCATCAGCTCTGTGTGCACATCGCTTCAGAAAAGATGGATCCATTCCACGATATGGGAAGAAAAACACGAGTGTGTGGGGATGGGGCTTAGATTAAGCAGATGAATTTTAAAAATATTCCACTTTTGCTCAATGGAATGAATTTTAACAATCGGTGAGGGGTGGATTTTGCGTCACAACTATGTAATTTAAAGCAGATCACCTGACAGTGTTGCCAAGACAGGTAAGAGTAGCCCAGGTATGAGTGTTTGGAATTTGAAGTGAGCTGGAAATCAAGCAGGGCAGTGGGAAAAGTGCTGAAAGCAGTGGGCACCAGGGAGAGTTCTGCAGTTCCATCCCGTGTTCCTCAGTGGGAACACTGAGGAAGGAGTTTGTCAGGTGCAGGGAGAAGGTCTCCAGTGCAAGGGAGCTGCTGGCAAGGGCTGGGATTTAAACACAGGGAAAGCCTGCTGTGATACTGGATCAGCACTGGAATGTCATTCAGGAGCAGGGAGATGATTTGGGAAGATCCCCCATTCAAAGCTCTCCTGAGGGGGAGCAACAGCAAGGGACTCCCTGTGGGGGAATGGGGCCCTGGCTGAGGCCAGAAGAGCTAAAAGTGGTGCATTCCTGCAAGAAATCCAATTATGGGACATAAAAAAAGGAGGAGTTAGATAAAAATAGATTTTGCAATGAATGTGAAATTAATGGTGTCATGTATTGATCAGGAGGGGCTGCTGGAGAGCACTTAATTGGGATCTTTGGCTATTAGAGTGTGGAAGGGATAATTAAGGAGATACCTTAGAGTACGTGTTTCTCTGTGAATCTGTATTTGGAATACCAAAATGTTCCTGGGTGTGGCAATCTGTCTCCCAGTTCTGCCCAAGGACTGCTGTTACACTGCTGTTACCCATGGCTGCTTCTTAGGTCTCTGTTAGGACCTGCCCAGGAAACAGAACAGGAAAAATGAGAGTTCTCCAATTGAGGACATCCCAGGCTGATGCTTGGGTTGACAAGGGGCTTTGACAACTTAAAATCAGGTTGTTGCTGAGGGAAGACTCCTCAGTGGTTTTCCCTGGAGGTGTGGTCATTTAGACAGCATTTTCTCCTTTAGTCAGATGTTTTGGGAGGTTTTCTCCTTGTGTATCAGAACACAAATCCACATGTTCTGGTGGAAATGCTGCAGCTCAACAACAGCTCTTCTGAACTTCTTTCTGGGGAAAAGCAGAGCAATTTTAGTTAGCTTCCATAATAAATGAAAAAATAAATGTATTTGGCAGCATGGATTCCCAAGTGGAAAATGTCATCAGGTGGCTTAAGCTTGGTAAATAGTTAAGAATCCAGAACAATTCCGTGTATCCTGAGCTTTGGGGGTTTGTTACTAATTGTGCTGCTTGGAATACTCAGTGGTAATTGGGGTCCAGCTGCTCAGAATCTCACTGTTACATTTACTGGCTGGATTGCTTTAATCGGATTTGGAGAGTGCCTCTCCCTATGGTTCAGCTTGTGCTGTTAAATCACCAACCTTTTAATGCAATAATCCCTGGATTTATCCTGCCTTGGAGTAGCAACATAGGAAGACATGACTGAGGCTGAAAGTTTGGAAAGTGTGGGTATAATCCAGAGCAACAGTTGTTTGTGTTAGAGTCACTGTGAAATGATAAAATGGGTGTTGTGGGACAGGGGAAGAGCCCTGATGGCAGGAAGACAGTGGGAAAAGGCTGTAGTTCCAGGGCCATGGGCAGCAGCAGAACTCAGGCAGGTCAGGAAGCAGCTTTGTGTACAATGACTGCAGGGTTTGACTGGATGAGTTTGCACTGAAAGGAATTCTGTGTATTCATCTGTCATTTTGTTATGACTGAGAATCATTTAAATGTGCATGTTAATGAACTACTGTAGGAAGTGGGGTCTGGGTGTGTATTTGAGTACTTAACAGAGGTTGGGCTTTAACTGTCACACGTGTGGCATTACATGTGGTCACAGAGCAGTGACACTGTGGTTTGCTGCTGGTGTCCTCTCCTGAGGTCTATTTTACTCCCAGTTCCACCCTTCCCTCCCCTGCCACTTCCATTACAGTGGAGATTTGGTCTGCTTGCCTGACAGTGCCGTGTCCTGTACTCCCCATTAGTGGTCAGTAGTTACCTCTGCCTGCATGTCAGCCTTCAGTTTAATGGCCTTTTTTGTGTGTTCATTTTCTTCTGTTTCCCATCGTGGTTTTGTTTATTTCTTTTACGTTTTTTTTTCTGTTCTCTTTTTTTTTAAACCGTGGTGATGTTTGCCCTTCATATTCCCCAATGTTTGCACATGCCAAGATGTTGCCATCCCAACATTACCTCCCACTTCACTGACCAGTGCCACTAATGACCATCTAGCACCAGCCACAGCGGGACCCCTGCCCTCCGCCCCGCGGGACGTCGTGGCCACCCTCGTGTCCACTCGCTTCATCCGGCTCACCTGGCGCCCGCCGGCCTCGGACCCGCAGGGAGACAACCTCACCTACTCCATCTTCTACACCAAGGAGGGCATCAACAGGTAAACACCTGCAGCAGGGCTCTCCTGGCACTCTGGGCTTGGCTGGCACACCAGAACCCACAGTCTGTGGGTGGAGGGGTTGTGTTCCCCTCGCTGCCTCCCGCCCCAGGAGTTCCACAAGCAGTGCTTGAGCATGGCTGGATTGACTGCAAACCCTTGCAACGCTTCAGCTGCCTTCAGCAGCCTGTTGGGAACAGCAGCAGGGCTGGCACAGCTCCTCAGGGGGCACAGGGAGCCCCTGGGAGCAAGAGGCACATGAGGCTTCAGGCCCTGCGGTCCCCTCCCATTGCAGGGCCAGCTGGGTGATGGGTGTTGGTTAAACACCATGGTCAGTGCTGAGTGCCAGTTCCCTCCTGGGAATCTCTGTAAACAGAAATCTGCTGGATGCCTCACAGTCATCACTTTTGGTGTATTATCCCAGTGGAGGATAGCCGCCTACCCCTTCTCCTTCCTGATGGGATCTACTGCTCGGAATAACAGCTTCAAATTGTGATAAGTTTGAGGAAGCTGAAGTGAACATTAATTTGGAGCAATGCTTAATTAATTGCAGATTAGCTTATCAGGTTTATTACTCAAGGGAAAATTATCTGTCACCTTATTGATGAGAATGTGAGACACAAAGTCATTTGGAACAGAAAACACTCTAGAGGGGAATTCCTACTCTTCCTTAATCTTGTGGATAGATATCTTGTCCAGGCTTGTGGCAATTAATGGAGGCAATTAGTAACATTTTATTTGCCTCACAAATGTTGTTTTTCAGTTCCTCCCTTAATTTGGTAGTACCCAAGGTGTTCCAGTCCAGTTTGGCTGTGGCTTGGAGCACCCTGGGGCAGTGGGAAGTGTGCAGGAGCACCCAAGTGCCTCTGAGGGTCTGAGGTTCCAACTGCCTCAGCCTCTGCTGGCTCAGCTTCCTTCAGGTTTCACCTGTTCAGGGAGGGGAGACCCAGGAACATGGCAGTGCCTCCTCACCTCTGCCCCTTGGACTTCTTTGAGGGGGGATTCTGCCCCACTCAGGTGAGACCTCACCTGCAGAGCTGCCCCAGCCCTGGGGCCCAGCTCAGGGAGGACGTGGAGATCTGGAGAGAGCCCAGAGGAGGCCGTGGAGATGCTTTGAGGGCTGGAGCCCCTCTGCTCTGGAGTCAGGCTGGGAGAGCTGGGGCTGCTCACCTGGAGAGGAGAAGGCTCCAGGGAGAGCTCAGAGCCCCTGCCAGGGCCTGAAGGGGCTCCAGGAGAGCTGGAGAGGGACTGGGGACAAGGCATGGAGGGACAGGACACAGGGGATGGCTTCCCACTGCCAGAGGGCAGGGTTAGATGGGATACTGGGGAGAAATTCCTCCCTGTGAGGGTGGTGAGGTCCTGGCACAGGGTGCCCAGAGCAGCTGTGGCTGCCCCTGGATCCCTGGCAGTGTCCAAGGCCAGGCTGGACAGGGCTTGGAGCAGCCTGGGACAGGGGAAGGTGTCCATGGCAGAGGATGGCCATGGATCACTTTTCCTTTCCCTTCCAACTCCAGCCATTCTGTGATTGGGTTCAAAGTGAAGAAGTAGCAATGGAGGGAACATTCCTGCTTCAGGGGCTGCACAGGGTCACCAGCTGTGCCTTGTCCCACCCTGGCCTGGTGACATCAGAGAGGCTCCCTTGGAGGCAGTGAGATGAGAATGAGGGGCTGTGCCAGGGCTTTCCTCCCACCCGCCCTGGAGACCTGGGGGAATCTGATCAGATGGAAGTTACTGTCTCACACAGCTGCAAGGTTATTTCATCCCCATGGCAGGTGTTTATTTACTTCACATTCAAGGCAATTGCCCTGGAAAGTGTGACTATTCAAAAGTGCTGCAGGGAGGTTTAATTCTGGGGAACTTTAGACAAGCACTCAGGCAGAAGAATCCCAGACTTCCAAGATCTGGACAAAAATAAAAGAAATAATGGCACATTGCTGGTCTGAGGTGTTAAATTACACATGTGGGATGTTCAAACAGTGCTGAATTCACAGTTCACTGGGGTGTGCTTCAGACACAGCAAATGGAGTTTAATTGTATGTAATCACACTCAGAATGCCTCTGGAGCTCCCTGCCAGGCCCCACAGCTGGCACACACAGCATCCACTCCCCAGCAGCTCCCCAGAGGTGCTTTTTTAGATGTAAGTGCAACTTTAACCTTGACATTTCCAGCCAAACTCCTGGGGTTGCACTGGAGGCTCTTCCCTTGGGTGCTTGAGAGTTCCTGTGAACCTTAACTGGAGTTTCCAAAGCTCCCTAATTGGGGATTAGAGTGGAATCATGGAAAAGTCATAGCAATCTGCTGGGTAATGCAGTTATTCCTGGGGCCCATCTGCTTGGTGCCTGTTATCCCAACCTGAGCACGTTGGAAAAGGGGCTCTGGGCTCCCCAGGAACAGCCATAAAGGAGGGATTCACGCAGCACTTAATTAGAGTAATCTCTCCCTATTTTTACCACACTGTTGTGAAGCCACATTCCTGGTTATTACTGAAAATTTGCAATACTGTGACATGTCTATTTATTTTTGGTAAATTTTATCCTTCTGGTAATTTTTTTTTAATTTTTCTAATTTTAAATAATAACCTTGGTTTGCTGATTACCATTTTTTCCCAGATCAAATCAAGGAGTGCACTTCCACTTGAGGCAGACAATGCTGTATTTTGCATGTTAATGGGAGCTGGGTGTTATCCCACAGCTGTGAATCCATTGGCACTTAGGCTGGGCTCTCAGATCCCATCCTCATAGCTACAGCACGTCTTAAAGGAAACTCCACTTGGAAACGTGTTTTCAAGAAAATGTTGTGCTCAAAGTGGAAAAAATAGTAATGAAAATTAATAAAAAGCTGAAATAAGTAAAGCTATGTATGCAGTGCCATTTTAGCAGAGCTTATGAAGGGGAACATTCTAGAAAATGGGTGTAAATAGGTATTCAGTTACAGAGAGTGCTTTGTTCCCCTCTCTGTAGATACAGTTTAATAGTGCAGAAACCAACAGGGATTTCGGAATGTTTTCAGCCAAGTTCTGCTAAATCAACCACACCGGTGGATATAAAAAGAAATAAATTAAAAGTAGGGGTTTGGGGATGGTGTTTCCCTGATAGAAACTGAAGCAGAGTAGCTGGAAGGGAGGAAGGAGAGACTGGGATGGTTCTGCTGAGTTCCTGTGTCAGAAATGCTTTAGCAGGTGTCAGTGGGGCCAGGAGCAGCCTGCCCCATCAGGAGGCTGGCAGCCCAGAGGGGCAGGATGGAGCTCAGAGCAGGCACAGTCCCCTGCATTTGCTCAGTGGGAAGTCTCTGATTGCTCCCTTTGGAGTTCTTGGTATTCCCAGGGAGCAGGGAGCTCCTTCCCAGGGAAGGACGGACGGCATTACCCAGACACAGCTCCGAGCAAGCTCAGCTGCACAGCCGTGCCTCGAAATAAAGGCTGCCCTTAGTTTAATGATTGATCTGCTAATCTTCCCCTCAATCCCTAATAAGAGCAGATGGAGTTTCCTGGATGGTGTTTGGCAGAGGCTTTGTCCTGCCGGGGGAAGGTCATGTTCTGGTGCCAGGGGTGGGCCTGAGGTCACTGAGCAGCAGCAGTGCCTCTTCCAGGTGCCCCTACACGTGGCCTGTGTGCTCCCAGCTGGCTCAGGGCTTCCAGCTCACAGCATGCTGGCCTGACAGATGCCCCTTCCCATGCCAAGTGTGCTCCTTCTGGTAGCCTGGATCTGTCTCCAGGAGTTGCTGGAGGTCAGAATTTTCACTCCAACAGGAGCCACTTGGCCTCCACTCTGTGTGGAAGCAATGTCAGTGCCATGGCTGTGCCCTGGGTGCTCCCACCAAATCCAGACATCAGCAAGGAGCCGAGGCAAGGCTGGAGGTAGGAAGAGCACGTTAAAACAGCTCCTTTGAAAAATTCCGAAAAAGCAGCCCCACAATATTAACAGGAATGCCCTAAATCTTGCCAGACTGTGCATGCTGCTAAAATAGTTTCTGTGCTGGCTCCTGAGCTGTAGGATAAACTGTCACTGTGAATTATCACTTGCTGTCACGGGAATAACAAAGAAACCACTCTTGAGTTTGTGGGTGTCAAGTGTAATTTATTCTGTTCCTTCAGTGCCTTTGGTTTTGTGCAAAGGGAAGTTGCAAAATTGGGAGCAGTTTGTCAGCAGCACTTCTGGCACAGGGTTGTGCTGTTGTGCAGGGAGCAGAGTGTAAATCCCACGTCGTTTGCACACTGGGTGCGTTCAGACGGGACACGCCCCAGGAGCAGCTACTCCTCATTTACTAATCAGTGCTGGTGTCTGTGCCCAACCCTCTTGTTTCCCAAAGGGAACGTGTGGAAAACACGAGTCGTCCTGGAGAGACACAGGTGATGATCCAGAACCTGATGCCAGAGACAGTTTATGTGTTCCGGGTTGTGGCCCAGAACAGGCACGGCCCCGGCGAGAGCTCGGCACCGCTCAAGGTGGCAACGCAGCCCGAGGGTGAGCCAGGATCTTCCTGGAGTTTTCCTCAGTTTGGAATCGATACTGATTTTATTTTTTATTCTCCCCATTCATGACCTTTCCCAGAATCTGATGCTTTTTAAAAGTTGTACTTGTGGACCACAGTTTCCAAAGATTTTCCAGGTCAGTGGGATCTTAATTTTTATTGTCACTGATGGGACATTCCTTGCTGAATTCCCTAAACTGTTATAACAGGAATACTTTTAAATGGTCATTAACTGAAAAAGAGAAAACTTTAGGCAAATGCCAAGTCGCTTATTAGGGTCATTCTAGACAAAAGGGGCCCAGGGAGCAGGATCTCCTTTAGGACTTTGGTCCCACCTTTCCATGTGGAATGTCACAATGGGAGAAATCCCCCCTTTTCCTGGGGTGCTGGCGCACCAGGCTCAGGAGTAACAGAGTTGCCTCCTTGTGTTGCAGTCCAGCTGCCAGGCCCTGCTCCCAACATCCGCGCCTTCTCCGGCTCCCCCACCTCCGTCACCGTCACCTGGGAGACACCACTCTCGGGCAACGGGGACATCCAGAACTACAAACTCTACTACATGGAGAAGGGGCAGCACACGGAGCAGGTACGGGGCTGCTGCACACACTCAGAGTGCCCTGAAAGGCTGCAAACCCCTTGGGAAGGAAATACTTAAAATCAGAATTTCAACGTGAAATGTTTGTGTCTGGGCTGGGAATGAAACCCATTTTATTGGTGATGCCCTGGTTTGATATTTGTCAACATTGAAGTAGCTTTTGGGGAATTCCATCATATCACAAGGGGAGAAGACAGAGCCGCTGGGTTGTTGTTGAGCTGTTCTGGTGCAGATGATATTAAAGGTGCTTGCACAGAGTTATGGGCTGGGTTTTAGCAGTTCAGGCTAAATACTGATTTTGGCATGATCCCTAATCCAAACTTTCTTGAGTTCTTGGACCCAGTGATTGATATTTTGATATTGCTGAGCATCAAATTAATTTAATTTTCTTAGTATTCCGCTACAGCATTCAGTGTGTTCTGTAGAATATGGGCTACCACCTGAGAATAAGGATTAATCCCAGTCCTCACAGCCACATTCCCATCTGATTGCATATCCGTATCGTTCCAGCTTTAAAAAGCAAAGAGAAGAAGATTTTTCATAGTTTAAATATTTTTTACATTCATTTTTAAATAGGGCTGTTGCCTTTTGTACTTTTGCATCCCACTATTTCAATTGTAGTGATAGATATTATGATGGGGTTTTTTCTGTTACAGAAAATCAGGATAACAAAATCCAGGCCAGAAATTTAAGTGTGGGTTCCCCCAGTCAAGCAGTATGTTCATTAAAGATTTGCCTTGGGAAAGAGCTGGATGGGATACTTTCTCTGAGAGTTTAAGAAGTGCTTTTAAGTATAAAACCTGTTTTATTTAGATAGGTGTGAAAATAAAGACCTGAATAAAGCGTTTTTTCCTCATGAGGAAAATACAGGTCTCTTTCCATGTCCAGGACCAGTGTCCATGTTAGGATTTAAATAGCACAGGGAGAATTTTACTCCTGGGAGCTCAGAGCTGCCATCCTCCCCAGTCCTGAAGGTGGCACAGAGGTGTCACTCCTGCCGTGGGTTGTGCAGGAGCTCTGTGGCGTTGATGGCACTGCAGAGCTGACCTGAGCTTGCCCTGGGGTGTCGTTGGGGCCAGGACGTGGACGTGGGGGGCCTGTCCCACACGGTGACGGGGCTGAAGAAGTTCACCGAGTACAGCTTCCGCGTGGTGGCCTACAACAAGCACGGCCCCGGCGTCTCCACCCACGACGTCGTGGTCCGGACCCTGTCAGACGGTAAAGCTGCTCCACTTCTTGTATTCTGGGCTTTTTCCAGCAATTACCGGGCAATTTCCGACAAGTGAATCTTTAACTAGGCTTTTATGGGGTTTGTTCGTTGTTGCGTGTGGCTGTTTGTGGTCAGAATCCCCCCCGAGGCCTTCCAGAACTGGGGGGAGGAAAATTGCCACACCTGCAGAAGGATCTGGGATTGTGATTCCAGAACAATGGTGTCCTTCATTCCAGCATCAGACATTGATTTCATGGATTATTGAGCCCACATTGAGCGTGGATAGGAAAAAAATACACTGAAGGCACCAACTTCAAATTATTTTCTAGGTTCTCTCTCATCTGAGCAGACTCTTGGTTTTGGAGTGGTTTTATTTTAATTGTGTTCCTGTTTTTGCACTCCAGCACAGATATTGTTAAATCCATTGCACAGAGTGGTGAGAGCAGGATGTGAGGTCAGTATTTTTTATAAGGCAGATAAAGAGGTGATGTGGGCAAACAGAGATACATGAACAACTGCAGAGTGATCAGAGCTGGTGGTAACTTGTATTTGTTAGAGAGAAGTTTATATAGAAGAACACTCAAAGAGAAAGGAAGCAGAGCCTGGAATCCTCTCCCCAGGAGTGACCAGGAGCAGAGGGGAATGTTGTCCCAAGCTCTCCCTGGGTCCAGGTTTGTTTCTGGGGCACTTCCTGACTTCACAGTGGTTTCTGTGTATTTGCCAATTCAGTTCCTCTTCTACGAAACCCTGTCAGCATCTTCTTGAACCCACACCAGCTTTTATCCACAACATCAAATTGCAAGGGCAAAGGTTCCACAGATAAATTTCCTCTGAAAAATCCCCCCCTTCTGTCTGTTCTACCCCTGCTCTGTGTTGGGGTCACTTTTTACCCTTTTTTTTGTGCTCCAGAAAGAGGGAATACTCAGTATCCACTGATTTTTTCCTCTGTCCCACTCCTCCTTCTGTGGACCTTTGCCATGGTCTCCCTGGTTCATCCATTTTCCAGATTCCAAAGACACAGGAATGGTTACCCATTTCTCCTGTGGAAGCTGATTCAACCTTTAGTGCCCTTTTCTGAACTTTCCTCCAGGTTCCTTTTCTCCTTTGTTTTAAAAACTCAGGTAGAGGGGATTAAAATGGTATCAAAGGTGTAAGTAAGGCATTACTTGCATTTGAGGAGCTTTTGGGTTCTTCTGAGCACCAAGAGGAATTATCCCGAGGTCTTTGTGCAGTTCTTTACCACAGGATCACACCCTGGGATCTCCCCAGCTCATCTCCCTTGTACTTTCCTGCTCTGGCCTTTTTTCAGCCAGCTCCTTACTCTGGCAAGTACTTCCCTCCCATCCCCTCATTGCTTAAAATTGATGAGATTTCTCTTGAAAGAGGGAGAAATCCCTATTCTGCTCCTATTCTAGCTCCTCCTCTCTCACTTTTATGCTTTATTGTTACTCTGGTTGATTTGGTGGAAGTTTCTGACCCAGCAGGTGGAGTTTGAGTGGTCCCATTTTAATGCTGGCACCACTTTGTGACCTCTGGTATCAGGCTAAACTGGGAGAGGTTACAGAGGTCTTGCAGCTGTTTCGTTCCCCAGTTCCTTGAGAATTCCTGGGTGGATAACACCTGGCCCTGGTTCTGACTCTTCCATAATCCCTTACACTGACACTTCAGTTGGAGAGACCATGGGAATCCTTTGGAAGGGATTTTTGTCAAGGAAACCTCTCCTTTCCTTTCCCCTCAATGCAAAGAGAGACCTGTGTGGCTTTATCTTTGTCTGTTTCTGCCTTACCTGACCATTTGCTCACTGATTTCTCTAAAGGGCTGTCAGCTCCTTGGTTGTTTGAAGAAGAATTTTATTATTAATTACAATGTAATTTTGAAGTTTTCCAGGAGTTCACTCTTCTCCAACTTCAGTTTTCACACTTAACCTATAGGTACTTATTTTCTAAAGCTCCCTGAAGGATCTCATCTGGCTTCTTACAGCCTCATAACCCTGGCAAGCTCTCAAATCTTTCTGAAATGATGCACATTTTCCTCCCGTGCTTTCCTGTTGTGGTGTCCAGGAGCAATCTTCGTGTTCCCTGCAGGGATTTCTCCCTAAGCTTCCTTTAGCCCTGATTTAGCAAAGCATCTGCATTTTTATGTAGGTTTTTGCTCCTAATCTGTTACAGTGCCTTGTTGCAGGGATAACTCTGCAGGTATTACCATTTGAACCCAGGTTTATGTGCTGCTCCTGAGGATTGCTTCTCCTCTCCTGGAATTCCTGATCAGGGATTACAGCTGGGAGTGGAATCTGAGCCTCACAGCCTGACTCAGGCCCTTCCCTCACAGTCTCTGAGCCATCAGCATGTCCTGGTGCTCCTGCCTGGCTGCTCTCCCTGTGCTGTCCCGCATAGGAAATCCCTGTTCTTCCCTGTGAGGGTGGTGAGGCCCTGGCACAGGGTGCCCAGAGCAGCTGTGGCTGCCCCTGGATCCCTGGCAGGTCCAAGGCCAGGGTGGACAGGGCTTGGAGCACCTGGGACAGTGGAAGGTGTCCCTGCCCATGGCAGGGGTGGCACTGGAGGAGCAAAGAAAGCTTGGCTTTGCATCCTCTCCTCTTCACTGTGCTGCTTCTCAGGCCAAGAGCTCTTCATCCTCAGGTGTGGTGATTCAGGCTCAGCTGGGCTGGCAAGGGGAGGGAAGGCAAATGCTGCTCCTCTCCATTTCTGCTGAGGGTGGTTTCACCCCATCCCAGTGAGCCTTTCCAAACTCTTCTTCCACTTCATGCTGTCAGGAGGGTTCTCTGGGATGTTACTGTGGCTGGGCTGAGTTATTTGGAAACTGAGTTCTGCAGGCTGGAGCAGTCCTCATCCCTCTTTATCCCTGTGCTCCGTGTCCATCGTTGTGCTTCACTGGAGCCTCCCCTTCCTGCCAGGGAAGCCTCAGCTCTGCCAGGGGCCAGTGTTTGCTGTGGTGCCACAAGGAATTCCCTGCTCCCAGGACTTCTCTTCCACTCTCTTTTTTGCCTTGATTTCACTGCTAGAGCAGTGAGTAAAGACCAAGCAAAGAGTGGGAGTTCAAAGGCAGCCCCAGTGTCTGAGATGCTCTTCATCTCCTCACTGTCACAAGGCCCTGGGCACTCAGAGCTTTCCTGTTACAGAAAATCAGGATAACAAAGTCCAGGCCAGAAATTTAGGCGTGAGTTCCCCCAGTCAAGCAGTGTGTTCATTAAAGATTTGCCTTGGGAAAGAGCTGGATGGGATACTTTCTCTGAGAGTTTGAGAAGTGCTTTTAAATATAAAACCTATTTTATTTAGATAGGTGTGAAAATAAAGACCTGACTAAAGATTTTTTTTCTTCATGATGACAATACAGAATGCTCCTCAGGCATTCACTGTGTCAGAAAGTGCCTGTGGGGGGAGTGGTAGTTCCTTTATGTGCTGCCTTAAGCCAGAATGGTTTGTACTTCCATAGCAAATGAGAGCAGAGAGTAGTTGGGTGTGGAAATACATTATTTGGAAGTTTTGGGGTTGTAATTCCTTTAATGTTTCCAGTCCCCAGTGCTCCACCACAGAATCTGACGCTGGAGGTACGGAATTCCAAGGTAAGATTGGAGGATTTCCTGCTGGCAATGGGTAAATAAAAGACTGAGGGGTCTTAGATTGGCCACATTTTTGAGCTGCTTTGGGTCTTTTTCCATCCATGCAACTTTTGAGCTCTTTATAGCGAATATCTGACTGTGGGGCTTGGAGAAACAGCAGTCCTGCTGTGGGCTGGCCATGGTGGGATGCAGTGACAGTGCTAATGATGGAAGGGATTTAATGAGGCCCTGAAGGATCAGAGCTGGAATCACTGCTCACTGTTTTTGCTGTGTGGGCACACACAGACACACGTCTGGAGTGCCTTGGGCACTTGAGAAGAGAAAATGGAATATTTGACCATAGTGCCTTTGGAATTGAGTGTGAAGATTTTTTTTAAAGCTTTCCTAAAGTTTTTTTTCTAATACCTTCCTGTGCTGCCTTCCCCAGAGCATCCTGCTGCAGTGGCAGCCCCCTCCTGCCGGGACCCAGAGCGGGCAAATCACGGGATACAAAATCCGCTACCGGAAAGTTTCCCGCAAGAGCGACGTCACCGAGAGCGTGGCAGGCACCCAGCTCTCCCAGCTCATCGAAGGTGAGCAGGACCTGTCCTCCCCAGGGTGCCTGGCCAGGTTTAGGGGCTCAGGGACAGGATTCTCTGGGGTCCTGTCCTCCCCAGAGTGCCTGGCTGGGTTCAGGGGGCTCAGGAACACGATTCTGTGGGGTTTCTGTGGGGTCCTGTCCTCCCCAGAGTGCCTGGCTGGGTTCAGGGGGCTCAGGAACAGGATTCCATTGGGTTCCTGTGGGGTCTTGTCCTCCCCAGGGTGCCTGGCTGGGTTTAGGGGGCTCAGGGACAGGATCTCATTTGGGAATTGCCGGGATGAGGGCTCTGTGGGGATTTGCTCTGTGGGGATTGCCGGGCCAAGGGATCTGTGGGAGTTGGATCTGAGGGAATTGCTGGGCTCAGGGATCGGTGGGAGTTGGATCTGAGGGAATTGCTGGGCTGAGGGATCGGTGGGAGTTGGATCTGAGGGGATTGCTGGGCTGAGGGATCGGTGGGAGTTGGATCTGAGGGAATTGCTGGGCTGAGGGATCGGTGGGAGTTGGATCTGAGGGGATTGCCAAGGTGATGGATGTGTGGGGGTTGCCCCGTGTCCTGCAGGGCTGGAGCGAGGCACTGAGTACAGCTTCCGCGTGGCCGCCATGACCGTCAATGGCACTGGCCCCGCCACCGACTGGGTGTCAGCCGAGACCTTCGAGAGTGACCTGGATGGTGAGAGACTCTGGGATTGGGACAGCAAAACGTGGGAATTCATTCATTTCATTTCACTGGCATCTAGCTGCCTCTTTGAATGGCAAACCTCTGTGTTTTCATTTCTGTTCTAGGGGTACAATGGGGTTTATTTGGGATTGACGTGAATTTCTGTTTTGACAGAGTTCTTGCCAAGTCAATGATGTGGCTTGAAATGAAGCTCTGCTTCTACACTTCCTGGTGCTGTGTGTTGGCACCAAGTGCTTTCTGCTAAGGAGTGCTCATTTATAGTGACAATGAGATGTCACAGTAGGAAAGAAATAATGGAAAGCTTTCTCAGCCACAGCCCTTTGCAGTCTTATCCCCATGTTGGTGCTGCGCTTTCTTTGACCCACAGTAACTTATTTTGCACAGAAGAAAAGGGGGCTTAATTGTATTTTCTGTATTTTCTGCACCACCCCTTCTATCAGAAATTCTGTTGTGGGTATTAAATAAAAATGATATTGAAATTGTGGGTGTTAGAGTAATTACACTGAAAAATCCGATGATGGCAGAAAGGTTCCTGAGCTTGTTGGAGTACTGAATGGGATATTCCAAAGCTCCTTGCATGTGCTGTAAAGGGTTCTCCTCAACGGAGGGTCTATTCCACCAAGTCCATGGATCTGTGTGCTGTGTCAGAGCGGGCTCAGTGATCCTGGCAGCTGGGAGGTGGAATAATGGGAGGGGGTCAATATTCGCTCTCTGCTGCTGGAGGATCCTTCAGCAGCCAGTGCAGGAAACCTGGAAAATCCTTCTCCCATCTCTGTCTGTGCAAAGCTGATGCTCAGCTTAATCCTGGTCCTCCTGCTGCTCGTTCTCTGGTGTGAACAGAGCAGTTCAGGGATGTGGAGACTGGAAGTTCCTTGATCCATGTGTCTGTTGGCCCTTAGTGGATGCGGCATACCCTTGGAGCTGCCAGGTTCCCAGAGTGGGGCAGAGCTCTGCAAATGAGCATCTCCCAGGGCAGTGGAAGTGTCCCTGAACTGGAGTGAACAACACTTTGCCAGAGGACAGCACCAGGATTAAATTTAAATTTAAACAAGGCAGAAGGAGAAAGAAGAAATAACCTTTTCCTTCTCTGTTGACTTTGTCATTTAAATTTTTTCACCTCCGAATGTTGCAGGAAATCTGACTTTGTACACATTCTTTCCATTGAATAAAGTAATAAAAATTTGACATTTAAGACAAGATAACATGATATTCATATAATTCTGCATACACCTGTGAGCACTATGTGTGCACTCTGCGTTTCTTGAGTTTCTTTCTTTAGAAAGCACATATGGATAATTTTAAACACCATGCAAATGCATTTACAGCTCATCTTGCTTTTCTTAGGCTCAACAGACACATGAGGCATCACTTCTTTTTATTCCACGGCTGCTGTTTGAATTTTAATAGAAATAATTCCCAGGAGAGTCCCATGGATGTGAAGGGGAGCAGGAGTGTTACAATTCCACGCTGGAGTCGGAGCAGGTTCCCCCTGAGTGCAGAGCAGGAGGTGTTGCACAGTTGTGCAGAGTTTGTCCCCGCTGCAGTGGAAATGTCACCTCTCCTGCTGCACTGGGAGCTTTGCTGTGTCTGATAGTTGGGAACTGGAACTGCTGGGCTGTGTCAGCAGCAGCCCAAGAGCTCCCTGGGCTGGGGGCCAGGGCTGTGCTGTGATCCAAATAATCCTGTTGTGGTGCTTTATTAAATGTTTGTGGAGAAATGCAGCGTGTTTCATTAAAACGAAATCCCTGCAGGAAGCACAAGCCCTTGATTCCATTTGGAGTGGGGAGCTCAGTTTGCTATTGCAGGGAATTATCCCTAATCTGCCGGCACCCGACAAAAGGATTTATTTCATTTTGGAGAAGTGAACCCAAAGTTAGGGACACTCCAGGGACAGTTGGGAGATTGCTTTTAGGTTCAAGTCAACAGTGGGGAAAAGCCTCTTAGGAGACATGTTAGGGGCTTACAGTGGCACGTTGTGGAAGTGTTCTGGTGTCAGGGATCCACATTCCATGTCTCTGTGGGATGAGGTGAGACTTGTGTTGCCTTTGGGGGGAGGGTTTGAACATTTGATGTGGACTCTGTATTTTCTGAACTTTTAGTGTGGCTGTGTAGTTCCTGCTTATGTTGTGTGAATTAGGGGAATCCAAGGATTCAGCAACAATTCACTGTAGGACAAGTGAGGATAACCCTTTGCAGTGCAGTTCTTAAAGCTGTGGAATATCCTATTTAATGCTACAACCAGCTCAGGAACCTTTCTTTCAACACCACACTTTCCATGTACTTATTGTAATACCCACAAGTGAGGAATATGATGGAATTGAAAGCAGGTGAATTTTTTGGGGGGAAGGATGGGGTAAAACCAGTGCATACTTGGAAAACTGGGTGACAACACAAGCAACATGGATCTGCCTAAGCAGATCTGATACAAAAACCATCCCCACCCTCTAAGCTTCAGCATGACTGTCCTGCCTTTTTAAAGGGAGGATCTATTGGAATATAATGTTGATATTCTGCCCTTGGAGCTCTTTGCTCTCTCCTGCACACCAAAGTTCCATTGTGCTAGTTGCAACACACAGAAATGCTTTGTTTGACCTCGTGCCTCACTGTGTCCATGTCCTTGCCTGTATTTGACCTTTGTTGGACCCTCGTGCCTCACGGTGTCCCTGCCCTGCCTCCCTTTCCCGCAGAGAGCCGTGTGCCCGAGGTGCCCAGCTCCCTGCACGTGCGGCCGCTGGTCACCAGCATCGTGGTGAGCTGGACCCCGCCCGAGAACCAGGACGTGGTGGTCAGGGGCTACGCCATCGGCTACGGCATCGGCAGCCCCCACGCCCAGACCATCAAGGTGGACTACAAACAGAGATACTACACCATTGAGAACCTGGGTGAGTGCAGGGAGTGGGAGCTGTGCCCCAGCCCAGCCTCGCTCGGCGCTCCTGAAGCAACCTCCATGTGAGCAGCAGCCCGAGTTTGCCGTGCTCTGTGTGTGGCTGCAGGAGGAAAGGAGACTGAAATGTCACCAGGATTCACTGGTGACTCCTTTAAAAGGAAGATAAAGATTCACTCCTCCACAGAACTCTCTGTGGGAGGTAAAATAGTCTGAAAGTGAGAGAGCAATATTGGGAATTCCATCAAATCAGAGGTTTGAGTTGTTTTGGTTTTGTTCTTTTAAGTTGTTTTTCTCACTTCTGTTTTGGCTGTGCTTAAAGGTAGATTTGCTGTAACTGTAGACTTGAGCTGTGGTGTCCCTGCCCAGGCAAGGGGTGGAAATGAGATGGGCTTTAAGGTCCCTTCCAACCCAAACCAGTCTGGGACTCTGTGGCCATGAACAGAAAGTCTATGGGGAGACTTTCTCAGTTCAAATCACATATTCCAGTTCAAAATGAAAATACTGAACAAAGAAGGTATGGAGAAGCAGAAACCAGGATTCATTGGTTGTGCTGATTTCTTTTCCCCTTCAGACCCCAGCTCCCACTACGTGATAACTCTGAAAGCCTTCAACAACGTGGGGGAAGGGATTCCCCTGTACGAGAGCGCCGTGACCCGGCCCCACTCCGGTGAGTCCTGCCCCCAGCTGGGATGGGCTGGGGTGATGGAAGGTCCTGGTTGTCAGTTCATCCCGTGCTCTCTGTCCCTGCTTGGCCTCACACATTCCTAAACCACCTAAATTTGGGCTCATTTGTAAGTTCCAAACTCACCTGACAACTACTAATGGATGTTCTTACTCCGAACGTTCCCCTTACCTGAGCACAACCCATGTGGGTGCAGTTCTAAAGGCCCTGAGCTGGGGGTTTCTGGTCTTTTTCTCTGAGATTTTTGAACGTGATGCCTGTGTTTGCTTTGTGTCCCTCTGTTGTCACTCACACTAAACAAAGTCTGGGCAGTTATTTTGGCCTTGTAATCCATAATGAAAAGAGTTTGAGAAGTGGGCAGGTGTGAGCTGTTGCCATGCCATGGCTCGCTGGGCTCCCTCCCAGCCTGCTGACACCACCCAGGAGTTTGGTGGAGGTGCAACACTTGGGGTTAGTCCTGATGAGCTGGAGATTCTCCAGAGGATGCTGGAATTGCATTTCACAGTTACTGCAAGTTGGTCTCTCACTTGGAACCTTCCTTGGAAGGTGCCTTTCGAGAGGTCTCTGTGTGTTTGGGGAACGGCATTTGCCCATGCAGAGTTCCAGCTCTGTGTCCTCCTCGTTGTTTTCTGGGAGAGGACTCAGTGGACACTCCAGGCAAATGAAGTTACAGTGACTGAGTGTTTGGGGTTCCCAGGCCATGACTGAGTGCCCTGGGCCCTAATTAGGGCTATGCCAGCAGGGATTTGTTGTCTTACTGTCTGGAGGAGGGAGGAAGTTGCAACAGTGATGTTATTGCCCAGTCTGATGTCACCTATTAACTCTGGCTTTTCTCTCTTTCTCTCCATTCCTCACCTTCCATCTCATTGCATTTCCCTGCATCCCTTCTTTTTTGTTTTGGTTGACATTAAAATGCCACCTCCTCCCTTTTTAATTATAAACCACGGCCTTTTCCCCATGGATTGCCCAGACACTTCCGAGGTTGATTTGTTTGTTATTAATGCTCCATACACTCCAGTGCCAGATCCGTCTCCCATGATGCCCCCGGTGGGAGTTCAGGCTTCCATCCTGAGCCATGACACCATCCGGATCACTTGGGCAGACAACTCCCTGCCCAAGAACCAGAAGATCACGGACGCGCGGTTCTACACCGTCCGCTGGAAAACCAACATCCCTGCCAACACCAAGTACAAGGTACTGAGCCCCACGGGAGCTTCCCAGCCCAGTCAGGGGAAGGCAGAGCTCTGGGAACGCTGCTGGGCTCCTTGGAGGGGCAAGATTCCTGCAGCTCCACTGCCAGGTGCAGGCAGAGCTCTAGGAACACTGCTGGGCTCCTTGGAGGGGCAAGATTCCTGCAGCTCCTCTCCCAGGGGAAGGCAGAGCTCTGGGAACACTGCTGGGATGAGCCCGGGGGCCTNGTTCAGGCTTCCATCCTGAGCCATGACACCATCCGGATCACTTGGGCAGACAACTCCCTGCCCAAGAACCAGAAGATCACGGACGCGCGGTTCTACACCGTCCGCTGGAAAACCAACATCCCTGCCAACACCAAGTACAAGGTACTGAGCCCCACGGGAGCTTCCCAGCCCAGTCAGGGGAAGGCAGAGCTCTGGGAACGCTGCTGGGCTCCTTGGAGGGGCAAGATTCCTGCAGCTCCACTGCCAGGTGCAGGCAGAGCTCTGGGAACACTGCTGGGCTCCTTGGAGGGGCAAGATTCCTGCAGCTCCACTGCCAGGTGCAGGCAGAGCTCTAGGAACACTGCTGGGCTCCTTGGAGGGGCAAGATTCCTGCAGCTCCTCTCCCAGGGGAAGGCAGAGCTCTGGGAGCACTGCTGGGATGAGCCCGGGGGCCTTGCAAGGCTGGGATTGCTCTGGGCCTGGTGGGAGCAGTTCTCTTGTGTCTCCTGTGGGAAGGAGCTGGAGCTGGGCTGTTGTGGGAGTGGATGGAAGAGCTGCTCCAGAGAAGGAATGGGAATTTCCAGAGATGTTCTGTTCTGTGGACACAGTGAGAGT